>CAUYPK010164775.1:0-69001 GCA_963574355.1 Loris lydekkerianus | reverse complement strand
CCGCCTGTTCCCAATGTAAAATGTAGGCTTCGAAGTCTCCTTGAGGCCTTTCTTTCTGCAGATCTATTCAACAAATGTTTATCAAGAACCTACTATGTTTCCACACCTTTTGGGCGCAAGACACGACTGTAAGAGGGACTTTACCTAAAAAATGCAATCAGTGTAACCTGGTTTATTGTACCCTCAATGAATCCCCAACAATAAAAAATAAAGAAAAAAAAAAAAAAAAAAGAACCTACTATGTTCTAGTGCATAGGAAGACTGTCAAATGCCCAGTCTTCCAGAATCCAGGAATCCAGAGGGGGAGAAAGACAAAAGGGTGAGTGTGGGCAGCACAGGGAACATGAGCCTAACCTGGTCAGGGGTGGGGGGCGGAGTAGGCCAGGAAGGCTGAAGTCCCACAGACAGGCTTTCCCAGGAAAAAGAAGGGGCGAGAGGCAGAGAGGCTCTGTCAGGCACAGGGAAGCCTGCTTTCCAGAAGTGAAGAGCAGACGCCTTGGGGAGCTCTTGGAGAAGCAGAGGTTTGATTAAGCACTGCCTGGAATTCTACCAGTACCGACCCTGTGCTAAGCCCAGGAGAATGGGTCCTGAACACAGAAGACAAGCTCATCGCCTCCATGCAACGGAGAGTGGAGCCAGACGGAGACAGGACCCAAATTAGCACACAAAGGGCACAGCTGTAACCTGGGAAGACTGCACAGGAAAGCCTCAACGAGACCTAGGACCAGAAGGCACCGCCCACCGTCACCGAAAATACTCTTTCCCAACACTCGGGAGACAGAATCCAGAGGTCTTTTAGGAAGCCGGGCACGAAAAGATCCCAGGTAGAAGTGGGGCCCACAAGTCCGGGGGGGGGGGGGTGCGGGGGCCAGCCCGGCGCCAGTGGGGAAGGGCAGTGGGCAGCGCGTGTTCCAGCTAACTTGGAGGTGCCGCAGCGGCCCCAGGGCAGAGCCTCGCGGGCACATCGAGGGCCACAGAGTTGCACGACCACCACACGGGACGAGCCTGCGGGAAGGTGCCTGCGGGGGGTTAGGCGATCAGCACAGTCCTCGTTTCTGCGGGAGCTCCAGGGGGCGAGGGGCAGGGGGCAGGGGGCAAAGGGCAAGCACCAAGGAGCCCAAGAAGCCCAACGGCACCCGCGGCCAGGCCGCACCAAGTGTCCAGGAGGGGGTGAGAGATGAGAATTCCGCAGGCACAGCTCCGCGCCGCGATCACCGCCGCATCCCAGAGGCACTGGGTCCCCACGTAGAGGCGGAACGGACTATCCCACCTCTCGGCTGCGTGGCCCGGGCCGGCTCTGCAGCCACCCGCGCCTCTAGGCCGCGTCCAACCTCCCCCGCGGCGCCGGCTCCCGTGGTTCCGCCCTCCGCGGGCAGCGTTACCTAGGAGACAGGCCAGCAACTGCGCCGAGAGCGACTAGGCCCACGCTTTCGAGGAAGTTCCCCTACGACGGACCCAGAGGCCAGGTGCCTAGTGGAGCCGCAGGCCTTGCAAGCCGGGGACCGGTCGAGGGACGCGCCCTGTCTGCAGCCACCCGCGGGAGGAGCCTCGGAAGGTGGCTCGCTGCAGGCCCGGGCCAAAAACCCGCCTCGCCTCCCTTTCGTCATCAGGACTTCGGGACGAATCAGAGCCCAAGTCAAGGGGATACGCTCCGCAAACACCAGCCAATTGGCGAGACGGCGGGCCCGTCCTAATTTGCATGGCTGACAAGCCCTCAGCCAATGGGAATGTGACTGGCGTGAAAACCAGCCAATGAAAATCTGGCAGAGGCGTGGCCCCGGGCGTCCCACGAGGTGAAGATGCTGCGAGCGGAACCTGCCCGAGCAAGCGGGATTCGGGGGTGCTAAAGTCGCAGGGGCAGGGCGGAAAGGAAGATCCGGAGTGGGGCGCTGGATCCGGAGCTGGAGCCCCCCGGTGAGTACAGGGGGAGACCCTGGAGGGCCGCGCTTTCCCGGGACCTGCGCCTGGAGAGCTGCGGCGTGCACCGCCGTCCCTTCTCCATCTCCTAGCCGGCCCTGCGTCCCTGTCCCCAACGCTGTCTCACCTCCTCCCCAGTCTCCTCACCTCCTCCACTGCCTCCCTTCCCCCACCGTATCCTCTCTTTCCTTCCCGGTCAACCTGCCTGACCTTTCAGCTCGCACCCCCGACCCTTACCCCGAACTTCATCCCTGTCCAGCATCACGCGGTGCACCTGACCCCCGCATCTCTGCCCTCTCCTGGCCCGCAGCCTCTCCTCCCTTTCCCCCCATCCTCCTCCTGTCCCCTCTCCCGGTCTCTGCGCAGCCCCATGGGAGCGCTCCTGGTCTCACCGCCCCCGTTGCTCCGCAAGGTTCATCCTTCGTTCTCCCCGTGTGCCCCTGTGTCCCTCGGGTGCTAACTCCCATCCTCCCTCCCATCCTGCTCTCTGCCCCTCCGACCTCTCCCGTGGGCGCTCTCTGTCCATGTTGCCCTGCTCCCGGGGACCTTGACACTCCTTTCCTGCACCAGTTCCTGGGGCTACTTACACCCCCACTCCCCCACCCCCGTCTCTCTTCAGCTTCTCCCTCATGCCCAGACCCTGGCATAAAGCACCTCCCCACTTCCCTACCTGCTGCTGCTCCTTCGGGATGCAGAGACCCAGCTGCTGCACCGCTTCCTGCTGCAGTATCAGGAGCCGGGTGTACCTGCCCACCTTCCCACCTACCCACCCTCCCATCCTGGCGCATCCTGGCGCATCCGGGTGTCGCTGAGTCTCTGGGCATTTGTCCTGGGGGCTCCTGCAGGGCTACACTTTGCCTAGAGCATTCTGGGGTGCTCCAGGTGGGAAGCCCCTGAGCACCCTCATCCCTGGCCACCATCTCCCTCCCCACCCCACCCCCACTTTCCTGCTCAGCCTCACTTTGTGATTCAGCATTTTTGGGGTTGGTAACTTTCTTTGCTTCCTGTCGTGATAGGGACCTGGCTATGGGGCTGAAGGCAGGGGGTCTTGATCCTGCAGTTGGCAGGGCCGCCTTAGGAACCAGACCTGAGCTGCCTGGTTGGGAGAGGGATGGGGAGTGGGCCTGCCAATGGGGGGTGCCTTTTCCTCCCTTTCATTTATCTGCCCTGTGTTGAACCGTATCCAAAGGAAGATGGCATAAGTAATAGCTCTTGGGGAAATAGGCTATTAGCATTTATGGAAATTAATACATCCATATCCAAGGAGAGAGAACACCAAGTTCAGGCCACAGCTGTCCTACTGTCTGTCATTTCAGGATTTCTTCTATCTCTGCAACTTCTCCTCCCCCTCAAAAATGCCAGCCCCCACCCGCACACACACACTGCCAATACCAAGAGCAAGCCAAGCTCTTGCTGTGCTAAGGAAGCTGCATCAGGCCCTGCGTTGCAGGGTTTGGAAACCTGCGTGTGGAGAGTCGAGTCTGCCCACTTGATTCTCACTTGGCTGCTCCAGAGCCCAGGCTGGTGTGCAGCTCCTGGGCTCCAAGCCCTGTGCTTTCACGCGTGGGGACTCAGCATGCACTTGGCCCCCAGGTCCTGTCTATCAGAGTCAAGGTGCAGCCTCTCCAGGACAGCTTTCTGAGTCCACAGTGCCTCTGACAGTGTCTGGGTTGCAGCCTGTCCCTGCCTCAAAAGCAGCCTGGTGGGGCTTCCCTTACAAAACCGAGGAGATTTGTTCTCTTCTTCTCTCTTTCCTACACCAGTCAACAAATGCTTCGTAGGTGCTGATTAGTGCCCGGGGACTGAGCCAGGCAGTGGGGCTGGAGGGGTGCGTCATGAAAAATATGAAACCCTTGTCATGTGTTTCTTTTGTTGAAAACCTTTGTGGGTCTGGATAAGGAGCCTAGAATGGAGGAAGCATGCACAAAAGCAACTGCACACAGGAGATGGGGCACAGGCTGTGGGTGCGAGTGAGGCGCAGGAGCCCAGAGCTCTGGGGGCTGGCTAGCTGAAGAAGGCTTTGTACCCTTGGGCGGCTGGCTGGCTGGCTTTCTTTTTTAAATAAGCTTCTGAAACCCAAATGATGCGAGAGGAAGTGAGTGGCACAAAGTTTTGATTTGGCAGTTTCCGGTGAGGGCTGGGAGGGAGGGGCCCCTGGAGACTTTCCTGTGTGCTAGTGCCCTGCCCTGGCCCCCCCCCCAGGGCAGTTGAAGGAGAAACTGCCCCCCCCCCCAAAGGACCCTGAGGAGCACGTCTCCATTTCCAGGGACTCTGGCCAGAAGCAGCTCGTGTCGGGTCCTTGGCTAAATTCTCCGTGATCCTCACATCCCCAGAGTCCCAGACTCAAAGTGTTTTTCTGGTGTCCCCAAGTCAGAAGGCAGAACAGCAGGCCACTGAGGGCAGCATTCAGGAAGATGTTTTGAGCCAGAGACCCCATACCTCTCTGTCCCTTCTCCCTGTGCCAGGAGATCTTGCCTCACAGAGGCAAAGACTCTGAAGCTGCAAGGGTTTGGGCCACCCACCAGAGGAGTAACAGAAGCCCAGAGAGAAGAGGCTTCTCCAAGGTCACACAGTGGAGCTGGGCTGGGCCGGGCCCCACACATCCTACTGATTTGTGCCAGTTCACTTCTCTGGCTGTCCAAGCTGGAGAAAGCCAAGACGCCAAGCATAGGGCCAGCTGCCCTTTGGGAAAGCCACTTTGGAGGTGTTGCTGATATTCATGGGAGAAGCCTGCACCCTCAGGTGTGTCCAATTCACCTGAGGGGCTGTTGGAAGCAGAAGGTGCCACCAATCACAGAGAATTCCTTACAACTGCAGTGTTGCCTGGCCCACAGGCCCCAACTCAAGAGCCCTGTGCTGTTCATGGCCCTCAAAGAGATGGTTCTGTAGCTAGAGAGGAGGCAGGGAACCCAGGGTCCAGGCAGGATGGAGGTGAGGAACCTTCCTCCCCACTTTGGAACTGCACTTCTCACCTCGGTTTGCCTCAGGTCCTTGTCAATAGCCCTGAGAGGTAGGCTGCTTAGCCAGGATGGGGAAACTGAGAAACAGGACAGTGGCAAGACTGACTCTAGTCTCCCAGCTAGGGAAGAAACCTTGATTCTGTTCCTGTCCTGCCAGGACTCTGTGGCAGGGGCCCTATCCTCCATCCCACTGAGCCCCGACAGATGCCAGAAGTCCTCACCTCTGCAGGGAGAGTCTCCTTAGATGCTCAGGAGGGTCAAGTTCAGCCCTAGGCCCTGAGGCATGTGTAAAGTGGCCTTTCTCGTGACAGGGGAAGCTCTGCACTGTTCTTTCCTCAGTGACAGACAGCCCACTGCTCTCAGCCCTCTACTCACTGCGTCTCCCCCAGCCCATCTGTGACTGTGTGAAGAGATGTGCTCTCTCAGCTGAGCCAGTACCGAAGAGGCAAACAGAAAAGGTCCTTCCCCAGAGAGGATACACACTGCAGGGGCGGTGGGAGGTCACACTCCTGGTATTGGTCCTGTCACTGCCAGTGGCTTGAGACTTTCCATTCAGCCTGGGCTTGAGAGGCATGTGAGTCTCCCAGCCTGATAGACCTGAGCAACTTCTGGGTCTCTGTCACCTCTGCTACATCCTGAGGTGCCCTAAGAGTCACCATCTCCTTCCAGTGCACATGGATGAGCTCTGGGCCAACCCTGTAGCCTGAGGGGGCCCTGCCACACCCATGTCTCTAAGTCCTATCGCTATGGACAGGGTCTCAGGAGGCCACTCCCTGTCTCTAAGTCCTATCCCTATGGACAGGGTCTCAGGAGGCCACTCCCTGCTCTGCTGAGTGACCATGTGGTTAATCCCAGAGGACCGGGGAGCTCTCCCACATGGGGTCATGTGTATCATTTGTCACAGCTGACCCCCCACACCTGTCCCTCCTGCTTCACAACCACCTGCTTCCCTTGGACGTCTTCTTCACAAGCAGCCATCTCTTTCTCCAGCACACAGGCCCTGCACAGCTGACCATTAGATGCCAGGCTGGTCAAGGATAAAATGAGACTGAGAAAAGGGGGTGGGGGGGGAATGTAGAAATCATGGGGGCCCCAGGCCTCGCTTCCCACCTGCACTCCAAACAAAGTTAGACAGGTTTTCCTCCCCGTGATCTCTAGCCCCAGCTGCTGAGCAGTCAAGGTCCATCCAGCTCTGGGGCTGAAAGTCAAGTATACGTTTCTTCTCCAATCCCTGCACCAGATTCAAAGACAAACCACCAAACTACTCACCATAGGGCTGGTCTCGTGGACCACATCTTTGGGTCCTTAAGACCCTGGGTCTGGGCCCGAGGGATCCTCTGTCACCTGCCATGGCTCCTCGCCCCCGTGGAGAGTCCCTCCAAGGCTCTGCCTCTTTCACCCTCTAAGCTATGCAACCTCTTTCTCCCATCTCCCTTTATCTGAATGGGTGAAAAGGAGCCTGGAGAGTAGAAGCTTGGGGACAGTTTCTGGCACATAGAGATGCTCAGTAACCACCCGTTTTTCCCTACCCATCAGCCTGCCTGGATCCCAGGTGGCTCCTGGACATCCCAGCCCAGCTGGGCCCCCAGGAAAACAAGGACAGAGTGACTTGGGTTTCCTCCTGAGTCGTGTCCTCAGAAGAGACTGCCTGCTCCTAGGAAGGACCCAGGGAGCCCAGCTGACCACTTTCAGCTAGAAAGAGGTAGAAGGGGGAGCCAGGAAGGGGAGGGGAAGAGAGGGCAGGAGGGGCTGCCTTTTGCCCTGGTCTGCAGAGAACAGCTGCTCCCAGCGTCCATAAATGAGGGACATCCCTAGCCCTGGCCTGCTTGCCACCCTCCACCGTGGATGTGTTTTCATTTCCTATCCCTTGAAAGTCTGGAAATCTTTGAGCACAAACACCTTAATGTCCACAGGCTGTCAAATGCAGCCCGGGACAGAGGATCTAGAGTAGTCCTTGGCGGCCCACCGTCCTGAACACCTAGTGGCAGCAGGGGCTCTCTGGAAGCAGTGTTCTTCCAACTCCTTCTGAATACAGAAGAGTGAGAAGGAGAATACAGGGACAAGGAGATTCTGATGAATTCATTCATTAGAAAATAAATTTAAATTTAAAACACTGTTTAAAACCTATGAATACTAGTAACGGGTAAACATGTTTTCAGCAGACATTTGAAGGACCAAGGATACGTGAGACCTGCCCACTCTCTCCTCAAGGGGCTCAGAGCCAGGAAAGAGACATGGTGCCCAGGGGAGAGATCAGGGCACAGGGATACGGGACCCAGACCCTGAGAGACAGGCAAGTCTGTGTGAGGCAGAGCTGGGAAAGGACCACCTGGGAGAAGGCCCTGCACAGCCTAGGCTACAGAGGGAGGACTAGGTTGGTTGGACAGTGTCCAGAGGCCCATGTGATCATGCACAGGGATGAGAACAGAGCCTCCATGGAGCTGGACAGTGATGGGGTGAGAGAGGAAGGAGCAGAGCCTGGGAACCTTTTAAGCTTTTTTTGCTGGATCCAAGTGGGCTGCTCAGACTCCCGGATGGGAAACATCGTGCTGGGTCTGCCAAGTTGAGTCCAAGGTCTGTGCCTCAGCCATGGGCATTAAGAAGACAAACTTGGGAGCCACGTGAGAGATAGGACCTGAAGTGATGGCCACCCACCCACAGGTCACAGGCCTCACAGTGGACGAGTTCATCTGGGGGTAGTGCCAAGAGTGAAGTGGGCAGGAGACAGCCTAGGAGCAGCTGTAGGGCATGAGGTTTGAGAAAAAAGGTGAATGTGAAGATGGTCAGGGGGCAGCCCTGGCTCGTCCCAGAGCCCAGGGAAGAGGGACACAGAGGGTGGCAGTGTCTACTGCGTGGGGCCGGGGGAAGCTGCTGCCCAGGAGACAGTCTCTGCTAGAGGAGAAAAGACACCTGGCTACCAAGAGTGGCAGTGAGGTACGGGGGGGGTCACAGATCACCACCAGCAGCTTCCAGCACCCCCCAGTTGTCCCCGTCCGACTGATGCCAGAATGGTGCACGTGGAAGTCGCTTTCCTAAGGTATCCAGGCCAGGAGGCTAAGGGACCCGGGCCAGAGCCAGAGCTGGCTCTTTTGCCTAAACGGCTGTGGGGAAATGTAGTAAAGAAAGAAAGAAAAGAAAATTGAGAGCAGGGCCTCAGCCAGGGCATGGCAGAGGAACGTCACCACCTCCGTCAGCAGCCCACTCCTGCGTCAGCCCCTTTGCGTCAGCTGCTTCCACAGTGCGTTCTCCCTTTTCCTGCCTCGTCGGGCATTTCTGGGACCACAGACCAGGACTCATCCTCTCAGCCTGGTGATGACTGCATAGCACAGCAGCAGAGCCTATGAGAACAGGGGGCTTTGGGGGCCCAGGAGGGCCCGATGGTCCTGAGCCAGCTGCGCTCCCACCAGGCCCACAGTGTGTGGGGCCTGGACAGCCCTGGGGGTCCTGTTGCCACTCAGCAAACCCCACTGCCAATCAGTCCTGGTGACTCTGATCCAGGGCCCCAAGACTGCTTTGAGACACCCTTGTGGCCATTTCAGTCACCGGGGGCCCTTTCTCACCTCTGCCTCTAAGGCAGCTCAGGAGGGAACACTCTGTGATAGCTGAAGGAGCTAGTGGGAAGGGCTCCGCTGAGTTTCTTCAATTCCCGGGAGCACATGAAGCCCACGTCCCACTGGAGTGGCCTGCTATGCTGTTGTCAGCTTTGAATCTAAAATTGTGCTTCGTCCCCAAGAGTGTGGCAAGATGCTATTGTTAGTTCCCAGTCCTCTTGGAGCAGGGTTTGGTTTGGGATGCTGCAGGCCTGGAGGCTTGTCCACTCTCGGGGAGGCCAGAACTGTGTATAGCAGCTGGTTCTCATACCTCTGTGCCCGCGTGCACTGTCTGTCACCTGTCCGCACCCTGTCTGTCCAGATGTACCCTGGGGCATCTTCCCTCCTCACTTTTGCCTCACCCACCTCTGCTCGCCTCACACCCTGCAGGGGTATTGCTTTTCCCCCGTCAATGAGTAGAAGATATTCTTAGTCACCCAGGCCAGGAGACATTCAGGTGTCATAGACAGAAGACCCCGAGCCTTCTTGTCCCTTTGCTCCTATAAAGGACACAGGTGCCTGAAGCAGGAATTGCCAATCCCAGCTCAAAACCATCCCTCTCTGCAGGCTCAGGTGTGCCTTGCTCCCACAGGAGTAGCCAACAACTCCTTGTTTATGTCCTTCCCATTTAAAAAGCAGCAGGGGACACCAGCCAGGCTGTGCCAAGGCACCTCAGAGGCTCCAGGAGGCTACATGCCTTCCCTTCATCCTGAAAGATGGGTTTAGGAAAGGCCTCTAGGAGTGACAGGCCAGCTCCTGTCCTGCTGGTATGTGTGACCATTATCAATGGGGCCCTGGATGGAGGCATTGCAGAAAAACAGTGATGTTTCTAGAAGAGAAGGACCTGTTTAGAAGAAGCCCATAGGCCACTGGGGCCTGGCATTGCACCTGGTATCCCAGTGACACTAGGCCAGATGGCCCGCTCCTGCTCTGGCTCTACTATGAGGCTGGTGGCTGAGGAATGTCACTCATTCCTCATTGACCCACCAGAGATGCAGACAAGGTCGCTGCCCTCAGGGCCTGTGTTGGTGGGGGAGGCATGCAGATGCCACTCAGGCCACCACCAGAGTGTCTCAGCGGTGTCCACCCAGCACAGTCAGGAAGGGAGTGGGCAGGGGAGAGCCAGGCCTATAACCAGTGGGTAGGAGGTGGTCTTCCAGGCAGGGAGAGCTGGGCACAAGGCACAGAGACGGTGTAGGGAGGGGACACTGGCAGGCTGAGGAAGGGTCCAATATGGGCCTGGACATCATGAGAAGATGCTTCCTGCCCTCTCTGTGCAGCTGAGCTGGGGTGTTTCTTTGGCCTATGGTACCTCCACGGTCCCTGAGCTATGCTAGCTGCCATGATCACCCCTCAACACACATACACGGAACCCAGGTGTTGCCAGCCTTATTCCCTGCCAGAAGGTTCTAGCAAAGCCCACTGGGGTGCTGTTGGGAGGAATGCTTAGGGGAAAGAGTTTCCTCCCACCCTCGGCAGCCTGGTAATCATGGTCATGGCGACCAGCTGCTGGAGCCGCCCAACCACCTGCCAGGCTGTATGGGTACCGAGGGCCTGGCTGGGCCCCACATTTCACCATGCAGGTCCTAGGGAGCCTATGAGCAAAGGTGGGGTGGGGAAAAGAGGGCACATGTCCCTGGGCTCAGCAGAATCCCTGGTCTCTGACACAGCCCCACGGTGAGCAGGTATAGTAATCAATATGGGTTCCTGCTTTTTTCTGTGTTGGGCTGTCTGGGTTCCCAGAACCAGTGACTCTTATTGCTGACTATGCCCTCTCGCCAGTGTCCTGTAGGCCTCTGCCTGATCATACACCACAGTGAACCTTACTGCTGACGTCCAGCCCCTCCCAGGCTGCGGACCCCATGAGGACAAGGCATGCCTGTCCCCATCGTCCCCTTCTGTGTCCCAGCTCAGCCTGACTTGTAATGTGCCAGCCACCTCACCAAGCCTGGGGACCACTCCTAGGCTCCCAGGGGCAGGTAAAGGCTGTTGTCCCCACCACAGGCTCCCTGTTTTCCTCTCCCTGAGACTGGCCATGGCAGAAAGGGACAAGCCTTTAGAAACAAAGAACACCAGAGGCCCCTGACCCACCCAAGGCCAGTCTGGCCACTGATGGTCTCTCCCCAAAGTGTCTTCCCCCAGGGCACAATTCTGCCCTGAGCACCCTGAACAACAGGCAGTGCCCGGGAGTGGGTGGAGGCACTCAGGCAGGGCCCAGCCAGAGGTGGCAGGAGGCAGGGGCACAACCCCTGCAGCTAAGGATGAGACACAGCCAGGCACCTGCCATGGCTGCTGTGGCCTGGGCTGGGGTCAGAGGCTGACGGCCCTAGGCTCTGGACAGAGGGCTCCACTCCAGCCCCTCAGCCATGACCACTCACTGCCCATGCCCAAGACAGGACACAAGCTGTGTTTTCACAACCAAGGCACTGAATTATGCTGAGGTAATTCCTTCAAACTGCAGGAACTATCCCAGCATGTCCAGATCAGGTGTTCCCAGGTGACAGGCAGAGAAGACCGAGGTCCCATGAACAGATTTCCAAGGGAGCTGAGGGTGCCCTGCCTGGGCTGGGAGTGCCAGGAGGGGGCTGCAGGAAGAGGAGTCGGACACTGCATTTTACTCTCTGGGAGGTACTGGTGACAATGACGACGATCACCGTCACCATCCCAGTGCTTACCTGTATTGGCAACTGCTACTTGTCGTGGGTTTGCTCTCGCTCAGGCCCTTGCTTAACCCGGACAGAATTGACCCTCCCTCCTCCAGCCCGCAGCAGGCCGTGTGACTGCCTCTGCTTCCCAGGCGAGAAAGGTCCCATACCTTGCCTCAGCTACCAAAGGACAGAGCTGCGATGTGACCTCCTGGATTCCTGGGCCTACGCCCTTGTGCACACATTAGCCAGGCAGGTGCTCATCCATGGCCTCGCTCCGGAGCCAGGGTCACTGGAATGACAAGTAAGGGGGAACCACCTGGGGACACAGCCCAGCCCCCAGCTCCAGCCCTTTGCTACAAGTGGAGTCTCCTGCGTGATTACACACCCTGTGGACCCTTCCCACAAGAGGGGAGTCACTGAGTCACAGGCAGGAGGAGTGTGGTCAGGGGGAGGGATCAGGCCACTCTCCTGTCCGTCTGCAGCACCGCACACACCCACAGGTTTGCCTGCTCTCTCCACTCTGCACCTCAGCAGGGTGCTTTCCCAGGCAGGGGACGGTCACTGTGAGTGAACGCATTAGACCCTCCTGCTTTCCACCAATTCACTTAAATGGTATTTCCTTAGAGATCTGGCATCTTTTCACCCTTCCAGATAAGGCTGTCGTAAGCATTTTTCTGCATGCCACTTTATCTTTTCCCTAGTACTATTAGACTGAAGTTATGCATAAGTGGGATTTCTGGATCCCAGGCCGTGGACCCGACACGTTGTACCACATGCCCCAGAATGCAGCAGTTTCCCCACAACTTCATCCTCAGTGAGTGTTGTCACTGAAAAGCGTTTTTTCCTGTTAACTCTGTGATCCCTGGGCACAGAGTCTGGGGGTCTCTTGCATATCGTGTTATTCAGCGGGGCCTTTAGTGGACGCAGTGGAGTACAGCCGCCGGTCAGTTGCTGGTGTAGAGCTGCACGTCGAGATATTAATCTTTCATGCCTCTGTCATGTGGTGCAGGGCAGTAATCCTCTTTGAAACCATTTGTTATTTATTCTTACAGTCCCCTGGAGAGCAGGGAGGAGCCACCAGTGCCTGGTTCACAAACAGGAGTGGAATCTCCCTGTCAGCTCCTGTGGCCCCAAGGTAGGGAGTGGAGGCAGTGTTGGGGCCTGCAGGATAAAGGGGTAACTTCCCCCAAGAGAAGGCAGTTTACCTGTTTCCCATATAACTTCCTAAATTTAGAGGGTTTTAAAGACTGAGTGCATGTGTTAGTTTCCTAGCAGCATAAACAGGGTAGCTCAAAATAGCCATATTTATTCTCTTGCTGCTCAAGAGGCCCAAAGTCAAGGTGTGGGCAGAGTTGGTTCTTTCTGGAGACTGAAGGAGGGTCTGTTGCAGGTGTTTCTGGTTTTGGTGGCTGCCAGCTGCACCAGCAAGCACTTGGTGTTCCTTTTAGATGTGTCCCCTCCACCTCTGCCTTCACCAGCACATGGCCTTTTCTGTGTTATGTCTCCTGTTCTTATACAGACACTGTCGTCATTGGATTTAGAGCCCCCCGATCAGGAGATCATCAGAGGGTTCTTACCTTAATTATATCTGCAAGGCCAGGCAAGATGGCTCACATCTATAATCCCAGAGCTTTGGGAGGCCAAGGTGGGAGGATTGCTTAAGGCCAGGAGTTCAAGACCAGCCTGGCCAACATGGTGAGACCCCATCTCTACAAAAAATAGAAATACTAGCTGGGCATGGTCACACACACCTGTAGTTCCAGCTACTCAGGAGGCTGAGGCAGGAGGATTGCTTGAATCTAGAAATTTGAGGTTGCAGTAAACTATGATGATGCCACTGCACTTTAGTTGGGGTGACAGAAAGATTCTGTCCCAAGAAATAAATGAATAAAATGTAAAAAAAGTTAATCTGGGTGGCGCCCGTAGCTCAGTGGAAAGGGCACCAGCTACATACACCCAGGCTGGTGAGTTCAAACCCAGCCCAGGCCAGCTAAACAACAATGACAACTGCAACAAAAGAATAGCCAGGCATTGTGGCAGGCAACTGTAGTCCCAGCTGCTTGGGAGGCTGAAGCAAGAGAATCGCTTAAGCCCAAGAGTGTGAGGTTGCTATGAACTGTGACGCCAGAGTACTCTACCAAGGGCAACATAGTAAGACTCTGTCTTTAAAAAAAAAAAAAAAGTTACATCTGCAAAAACCTTTTTGCCAAATAAGATCACATTCATAGGTACAGGGGTTAGGCCTTGGACAGATCTTTTTGGGGGACACAGTTCAGCCTATCCCCCAAACCCGGCGCTCCTTCCAGAAGCTTCCATGGCTTCTTTTCCAGTTTGGAGATTCTTTTCCCTTCAGCAGATACTGTGTGTCGAGTGTAGCTAGCTGAGGGGTGAAGGGGGTGTGGCAGGGATATGGGAGCCAATGCTGGTGTGGGTCATGTTGTGTGTACACCAGCCTTTGGTGCTGGAGCCAGAGCTGAGTGCTCACCTTTGTGTCTAGGAGCCGGATCCAGTGCCGGGGTCTCCCCGCCACCTCCTGCTGGTGCATTTGGAAGGCAAGTCGCCCTCCAGGTTCATGGATGTGGCTTAGCAGCCCAGGGAAGCCGAGGAAAGCCAGGCCTGACTCTTACTAGGGGTCACCATGAACATTCAAGGCCTCTGAGCAAGTGAGGCAGGGCACAGCATCCCGTGGGTGCTAACAGGCGTGGGGGTACTCAGGGTAAACCCCCCCTCGGGATGCCAGCCTGTGTTTCTTGCTGGCAGAGGGCAGGGGTGCAGGTTCCTGCTGTGGACTTGAGAGGGATCCCAGGGTTAGGCATCCTGAGCTCTATGAGGCAGATCTGTCTGACACGCTGCCCAGCCAGCATCCTTCTTCTAGGCTCCCAGCTCCCCTAGACTCTAGCAAGTGGAGCTAGAGTCTTTCCCCCTACCGCCTTCCAGTGATCATGATTAAAATCCACCCAAAGTACAGTAAGAAGAGGGACCTTCTTTGCCAAGGGACCAGACGCCCTCCGTGGATAAGGCCAGCACAACCTTCTGAGTTAACAGTGAGCACTCGGCCTCATCCTATGCTAAGCACAGCAGAGAGTGCCTGGCTGGACACCATGGCCAGCGTGTCCCTGCACAGGGCTGCCCAGGGACAGGCAGCTCCCATCCCCAAAGTTAATGGATCCAGCCCCCAGGACCACCTACTGCTACCTACACAGGCCCTGAGTGGGGGGTTCACCTCCTGGCTCACTGGGTATGAGTTTGTCCGGGCTACACAGAAGAGAGACCCCAGCCACACTGGGGACAGAGCTGAGTGGCCAGGAGGACTGCTTAGTTGCTGGGTGGCACAAAATGACACCTGTGTGACCGCCCTATGTCTGAGAATCACCAAGACGCTGGCCTCTCCCTCCTTCTCCCACCCGGGGGTGTAAGCAGTTAAAACCTTCACCTTCTGGGCCAGGGCAGCAGCTCAGAGCCTCTCCATTCCTGGAGAGCTGGTCCCCTGTGCCCTCCCTGCCTGCTGAGTCAGGCCTTGAACCGCAGTCTCATTGGGAAGCTTCCTCCCCACCCCCTGTGTTTTCTTCCTACCTTGGCTCACTTAAAATTTCAATCTGGCTCTGAGAGGAGACTCAGCATTTTCTTCATTCCCCCTTTATTGTGGATGCTTTGGAGAAGCATGTGGGGAAAGCAACTGGGCAGGCACTGAGCATATCACCGTTGCTCTTCCTATCGCTGGAGGTAGGAAACGGGGAGAACTGTCCTCAGGATCTCCCTCCAGGCCCCCATGTCTGTTCGTTCCCCTCTCACTGGTCATTCCATTAGGGATGCAAGGTTCCTCCTCTCCCTGACACCACAGCCAGGTGGACCCTGCTGCAGCCACAGCACTGGAAGGGGCTAGCGGTGCTAAAGCATTGGCAGTGGAGGGTCCAGGTACCCTAAGATCAGAGTGGCCTGCAGGTGCAGCAGGAGTCCTCAGGGAAACTAATAAGTGTGGGGACAGGGGACAGGGGTATGCTTCACTGGGAATCCCCTCCCTGGCACCAGTGAGGACAGACTCCTGGAGGTAAGCGCTTAAGACCCACTGTTGTTTTCTACATAGTAGACAGGACAGGCCTTGGATTTCACAAAGCAGACAGGGAGCCAGGTCCGGTTGCACTGCACTGGATCCCCTGCTGTAGGAAGGGCCCCCAACAGTGGCCTACCTGTTCCTAAGGGCAGCCTGCACCCAGGACAGACCTCCCTTCTTCCTCTGTCCTTAAGAACCCCTGAGAAGGATAAGGCCAGCTGGTCCCAACACCAAAATGAGGCGAGAAATGGTCTTGGTGTCAATAGACCAGCAACACATTGTGAAAATAAAGCTGTAGGCCAGGGAGTGGGCAAGGGGACATCCCCTCACCTCTGTCCCCCAGCTTTGTCCCAGACCCTCCAGGCCCCAGGGGAGCTCCAGCTGTGTTTAACCCTCCTCTGCCTGGAGCCATGCTGTGGGAGCTTCAGTCTCCAGGCATGAGTGCAAGGTGTCGGTAGCCTTGACCTTGGCTGGAGCCCAGAGGGAATGCCTGGAGCAGCCCTGCCCCATTCCTCTGGGAGCAGCAGCAGTAAAGGCTGTTAGGCAGGAAACTGGGCACATCCAGTCCAGATGAAAGAAAGCAAAAGCACCCCCAGGTGCCCTTCGACCATGGTCCCATCCGCAATCCTGGTTCCTAGGAACTGATGGCCATGCTCTGAGTCCATACTGAAATGGACCCTGGCTTGGTGTTCTCATCCCTGGAGATGAGTCTGAGGGTCACTCCGTAGCATTGTGCAGCTCTCAAAGTCCTCCTCGCCGCCACACCCTCTGTGGGGGTCCTGGGCCTTGGTCTTCACCCCCTCTTTGGAGCATCTCACGGCCAGCCCTGCCAGGGTTGGGGAGACCCAGCCTGTGGATGGGCCCTTGCTGCCAGCCCTCCAGGTTTACAAGCACACAGCAAGTCGTGGGCAGCCACACTGATGGGTGGAGAGGGTGGGGGTGTGCATGTGCACACGTGTATATGCATGTATGCATGTGCGTGAGCACAATGTGCCTTGCCTAGATCCCATAATAGTTTCTCACTGGGCTGGCCTGGAACACACTGTCCTGCCTGGTTCTGGTCTCTCCCTAGATCCTCTTGATCAACTTCCTATAAGGGGAGGAACTCTGACACACTTTCACAAAGGGGATATAAAATTAGTTTTAAAGGCAAACAGAACTGCAGCATGACCTGGAATTCACTCCACTCCACAGTGGAGTCGACACACGTTCTAGGATTTCTGGGGGTGAGGTTGTGAGGCCCCGTGGATTATCAGGGAGTGTTCTCTGGCCCCTGGGCCCCCCTTACCCCACCCTTGGAGGCAGAGGAGCCAGCTTGGGATAAGATGGTAGAGGTGGAGATGACAGAGGTGAAGGTGACAAAGATGGAGGTAGTTGATGGTCACAGTCATGGTGGAGATGGAGGTGACAGAGATGGAGGTTACAGGTAGAGGTGGAAGTCATGATGATCAAGGTGAAGGTCATGGAGGAGGTCATGGTGCAGTTAGAGATGGTGGAGGTGACAGAGGTAGAAGTGGAAGTCGTGGTGACAGTCATGGTCATGGTGGAGATGAAGGTGATAGGTAGAAGTTACACATAGAGGTGGAAGTCATGGTCATGGTGAAGGTCATGGAGGAGGTCGTGGTACAGGTGCAGATGGTGGACGTGACAGAGGTGGAGGTAGCAGGTGGAACTTATGATGATGGTCATGGTTATGGTGGGAGTCATATTGGAGGTGGAGATGGTAGAGGTGACAGAGGTGGAAGTCATGGTCACTGTGGAAGTGGTAGAGGTGACAGAGAGGAAGGTGACAGGTAAAGGCAGAAGTCATGGTCATGGCAGAGGTGGAGGTGGAAGTCATGGCAGTGGTCATGGTAGCAGTAGAGGTGACAAAGGCAGACTTAGAGGTCATGATGATGGTGATGGTGGAGGTCATTGTGGAGGTGGTGAAGGTGACAGAGGTAGAGACAGAGGTGACAGAGGTGAAGGCAGAGGTCATGGTCATGGCAAAGTGGCAAAAGTGGTACTGGTCTTGGTGGTGATGATGGCAGAGATCATGGAGAGGTGGAGGTGACAGAGATGGTGAGCTCTGTGTGTGTGCACATGCCCACTTGTCCCTGAGATGCCTGGCTCTACATGAGTGCTTCATAAGCTGGGCATCCTCCTGGTGGGGGTCTCCAGAGCTAAGAGCCCGGCCTGTATAGTACTGGCTGTGCTCTCCCCCATGGCGCCCCTTGGAGAAGGCTGCTGAGGCTGGAGGGCACCCTCTGTCTCCCCAGGAGGAGTAGTCGAACACAACTTCCCATTGCTCTGCTTCCCACCACACTGCCTGGTATCACTCTCACACCGGAGTCTGCTATCTATAAGCAAAAAGCTACTTGTGCCGAGCAGGTTGGCTCACATTCGTGTATTCAGCATAGGAGTGCTGGGCACCAATGAGGTATCAGACCCTATACCCAGCACAAGGGGTTCCCCAGGAATGAGCAGAGATGGGGGTCACCCTCTGGGGCTCACTGGTTGTGGGGTAATTAAGTGAAGAGTTGTCACTGAGATGGGCACACAGCAGAAAACACACCAGCTATGAGAGAGAGAGAACACTCTCGGATGGCCTCTCTGGGAGGTGGCATCTGGGACCCCAAGGAAGAGCAACCCAGGCAGAGGGCTGGAAAGGCCCTGTGGCATGAGAGAACACACCACCTTGGCAGGGGGTGAGGAGGAGCCCAGGAAGGCCTCCCCACTAGGACATCCAGTCAGTGACTCAGGCTGAACACAGCCATCATCGTGGGCTCCGGGACTCCTCCAACCTACTGCAGCCGTGCCTCTCCATCTTGGGACCTGACAACTTGCCTCCGAAAACCTGGGAGCTGCCCTGCACTCCAGCGTCCCTCTCCCATCCACATCCAGACCCTACAATCTCAACTGCCTGAATTCACCAGCTGCTGGTCTTCACCACCTCCCTACCCTGGCCCAGGCCACTGCAGCTCAGACCTGGATTAATCTAGACACTCCCTGCTCTCACCTGTGCCCCCTCACCCCCCAGCCTGTCCTCGGTGACCTTGGTAAGCACAGCTCAGCTCACCCCTTCGGGGGGGCATTTGACTATTTCTTCGCTTGTCTTCTTTGACTTCTCTGCTGGTCACCGCGCAGGACTGTGCTCCGGAGGGCAGGCTCCTAGAACTGCCACTCACATGTGACAAAGGCATGCCAGCCTCAGTTTTCTCAGCTGTCACTTGTGAGTAATAATAGCACCAACCTCACAGTATTTGGAGGCAAAAAATCAAGTGAATTAATGGAAGTAAAAGCCCTTATCCCAAGGCCTCCTTCAGGCTGCACTGGGTCACTAGCATCTCTGACACTGATTCCTGCATGATGATCTGGGCCAGGCTGGACACTGGTGGGCGCCTTCACCTCTTGTGCTCAGAGGGCCAGTCCTGGATGTTGGACCCCCAGCCAGTCAGAGTCCGGCTTCAGCGTAAGGCCTTGGTGTACAGAAGCATGAGGCCACATCCCGACCTGCAGAGTGCAGACTGGGCGCTCCCTGGGCTGGGGGCTGGGGGAGGCCAGATGTTCCCGACGATGCTCTGGGGGTGCTTGGCTCATCTGCACCCATCACGCGGTGACACGAAGCAGGGCTTTAAAACGCTGTACGTATTTAATTTCGGTGCAGGAGGGAGAAAGCGAACGCACAGTCTGTATGAGCAACTCAAATCAAAAATAAATGAGGCAAAAGGAGTCACCAAAAATAGTGCAGCATTAGAGGCAGCAGCCTGCCTTGCTCGGCCAGCTGTCCTCAGCTCTCTGCCGGGGAGTGGCTGGGGGCGTCTTCATGGTGTTTACTCCAGAGCAGATTAATCAGGCCCGGGACCTAGTGCTAAGTCAGAATCACTAGCGACCTCTGTCATCCTCTCCTTCTCCCCCAGTACCCTGGGTCAGGGACCCAGGCAGCTGGAAGGCTCCTCCCTGACCTGGAGGAGCTCCCCTTCCAGACTCAGAATGTCCCCACAGGAGGACCGCACTGTGGCTTGCACGTCTGAGGCTCCAGCTCCCTGCAGAGCAGAGCAGAGCAGCGTGTGCTGTGCCCATCATGAGGATTTGCCCTTCTGTTTTAATTTCATTATGGTGGTGGTCACCTTAATTTTTTTTTTTACTGTCATAAATCAGGGTGCTGCCCACGATTTGTCGTAAGTTTCACTGGAACACAGTCACCCTTTCATTTGCGCGCTGTCTCCGGCTGCCATAGCACCACAGAGTTCAGTAGTTGCAACAGAAACTGGCCCACGAAGCCTGAATATCTCTTCTCTCTGGCCCTTTCCTGCAAACATTTGTGCCTTCCCCGCCGTGGACATCCTGGAGAAGCATCCTGTCCACTAGAGACAGCAGTTAATGTGGGTGGGGTTTCTTGTTCAGTGCTGTTCTGAGTGTGCGGATATGGATTTGGGGCTTCAGAGATTAAAAAAAAAAAAAAAAGACCCAGAGATTCTGCAATAACTAGGTTTCTCGTGTGCAAGGAACATCTTTTGGCCAGGACAATTGAGTCACAGGATTAGCCTCAAACCCCACTGTAAAGGGAAACACGAGCATTCCACCCACTGGCACCCATTTACCTGCCATGTGGCAACAACTTTAGAGCAAAGGTGGCCTCCCACAGACTCTTAAGGGCCAACAGTGTCCCTTGGGTTCACCTGCTGGGCCACACTGCTCTGCTCCCAAGACATCCCAGAGGGAGGAGTAGAAGGGACTGCGCAGGGCTGGGGAGAGAAAGGACCTTCCTCATGGGGGTCCCTTTCCCTGCTACTCGCTGACATCACCTTGTTCCTCCAGCTTCCATGAGTCATGGTGGAGCTATTTCAAACCTCCAGCCATAGGGATGCGTCCACCCCCTCTGGGACCACAGGGCCTGCCAGAGAGAGGATCCTTTCAGTAGTCCCTGGGACCAAAGTACTGAATTAGATTGGGCATTTTTATGTAGGATGTCTTGAAAATTTTGCTTAACACGTCACTGGACAGGTGTCCCCCAGAAGACAATGCAGAGAGCTTTTAATCTGTGAGGTATACATCTGTGTGACAGCTTTCAGGCACTGCTTGCATATGACATGATTCAGGTGGGGCACAGTGATGATGACGCTGCAGAGCACACACACGAGCACGCACGCTGGGCTCTGCCATGTAATCCTGCATTCACCCCCACCCCGGTAGAGCTTTGAGTAAGGATGACAAAATGCTACACATCAGGCTGCAGCCGAGATGAGCCTGCCTTCTGGGCAGCAGTTGTTGGAGTGGATTAGCACATCTGTCTCCAAGAGAAGAGGCTATGATCTCATGAGATGAAAACTCCCCACTGGATGCCAGGGTGGCTGGAAAGTCAACAGGCCACCTAAGCCTCTCCCAAAAGCAAAGAATGAAAAAGTAACAGTGGCCAAGAGTGTATGTAGAGATCATGCCCAGCCCTAGATGAAGTCCTAGACTCAGGCCCAGGAAATGAGTATGGGCATGTGAGGCCGAGTTTAGGTTAGACGAGGTCGGGGGGTAGAGGCCCATGATTGGGTTTCTGTCTCTCTAGGAAGAGGAAGAGAACAGGGCTCTCTCTCTGCCCTGGGAGGCCCCAGCAAGCAGGATGCAGTCCACAAGCCAAGAAGAGAGCCCTCACGAGAAACTGAATCTGCCAGCACCTTGATCTTGGATTTGCCAGCTTCCAGAACTGTGAGAAGGAAATGCCTGTTGTTTAAGCCACGCAGCCTGTGGTATTTTGCCATGGCAGCCTGAGCTGAGACAACAAGCGAGCATGGCTATGTGCCAATAAAACTTTATTTATGGATGCTGTTATTTGGATTTCATATAAATTTCCTGTGTTGTGAAATATCGTTCTTCATTTGATTTGCTTCTAACCATTTAAAAGAAAATTGTGAAAACCATTCTTAGCTGGAGGACCACACAAACACAGGTGGCAGGTTGCCCCCATCCTTGGGGCACAGCAGTTTGCCAGGCTCTGTGCTAGACTGAGGGGGGTGCTGCCTTACTGCCCTTGCAGCTGACTGGATAGCACGTGATACTGCTCTGGGCTCGGTGTGGGGGGCCCTCTGTCATTTTAGGAATAATATGGTGAACTAAACATCTTTGAAAGAGGGGGACCAGAGGGCTGATGTCCCGAAGAGAGGCCGTACTGAATGATGGCTAGTTAAGGCTCTGCAATCAGACACTCAGCTCTCCACTCACCAGCCAGCTGACCTCACCTCAGCATCCTTGTGGGTACAAGGGGCACAGTCACCAGGCCTGCCTTATCACTGTTCACAGCTTTGGCCAAAATTATATTTATTAGGTTAAGTCCCAAACCTTCAAGCCTGAGCAAGAAGAAGACCCAGTCTCTACAAAAAAAAAAAAAAAAAGAAAAGAAAGAAAGAAAAGAAAAGAAAAGAAAAGAAAAGAAAAGAAAAGAAAAGAAAAGAAAAGAAAAGAAAAAATAGCATGGTGGGGCATCTGTAGTCCCAGATACTTGAGAGGCCAAGGAGGGAGGATCACTTGAGCCCAGGAGTTGAAAGTTACAGTGAACTGTCATGGTGTACTCTGTCTCAGGTAACAAAGCAAGACCCTTACTCAGTAAAAGGAGAGAGAGAGAGAGAGAGAGAGAGACCTTGTGTGGAAGGATCGAAAGAAGCAACACTCTCAAGAGCAGAGTGCCCAGTTGTGCAGTGAGGCAAGTGAAGCTAGCTGTCCACAGGTCTCAGAGGCATGTCCTGTGACAGAGGGACCTGGTTTTTGTCTCCTGAGAGCAGAAGTGGGCCTGACAGGTAGAAATTATAAGGAAGCTGATTTCAAATCAACATCCAAAGGCTCTTTTCCCCGTTCCAGTTGTCCGCAGTGGAATCATCTGCTCAGAATCCCCCACAGGGATTGGAGACCCACCAATGTGGGATCTTGCAGAAGAAATCCCACATCCTCCTCCAGACCCCTGCGCCCAGGCTCCCTGCTCCTGGCCAGGATCTAGCTCTGGGAGGACCTGCTGCAGCACGGCGTCCCTCCCGCAGCTGGCCGCAGGTGCCCCGCATCCTCCCGCTGCTGGAGTGAAGCAGAACTTTACACGCAGCACCCATGACAAGAGCATCATGAGAGCCTGTCCCTTCCCACCACGAAAGCAGAACACTGCCAGCCCCACCGCTGGGAGGTGACTCGGGAAGCAGGGGTCAGGGTGGCAGGTGGGCCAGGCAGCAACTGTGTGAGCCGCATTTACGGATGGAACATGAATGTACAGCCAAAACGTATAATGCAGAGGTGGGGCCACTGCTGACTCAATCAACTGTGCCTTTTTCTTTTCTTTTTTTTCCCCAATTTTTTTTTTTTTTACTGTAGTAAAATTCATATAACATGAAATTTGCCACTTAACCATGTTTTTCTTTTGAGACAGAGTCTCACTTTGTTGCTCTGGGTACAGTGCCGTGGAGTCACAGCTCACAGCAACCTCAAACTCTTGGGCTCAAGTGATCCTCTTCCCTCCGCCTCCCAAGTAGCTGAGACTACAGATGCCTGCCACAATGCCTGGCTAGTTTTTCTATTTTTAGTAAAGACGGGCTCTCACTTTGGCTTAGGCTGGTCTCGAACTCCTGAGGTCAAGCAATCCATCCACCTCAGCCTCCCAGAGTGCTGGGATAACAGACATGAGCCACTGTGCCCGGCCCACCTTAACCATTTGTAAGGGCACAGCTCAGTGGCATTAAAGACATTCACATCTCTGTGCAGTCCTCACCACCATCATTGCCAGAATTTTCATCTTCCCAACCTGACCCTTTGTCCCCATCAAACATTGACTCCCAGCCCCAGGCACCTGCCACCTGGCCCTCTGTGTCCGTGGGTTTGGCTACTCCAAAGACCTCATGTAAGTGGAATCAGCACCAGGCATTTGTCATTTTGCAACAGACTATGTCACGTAGCATGATGTTTTCTTTCTTTTTTTTTTTTAATATATTTTTTAATTTTTATTATTTTTCATTGTTGTTGCAGTTTGGCCAGGGCTGGGCTCAAACTTGCCACCCTTGGCATATGGGGCTGACGCCCTACTCCCTGAGCCACAGGCGCCTCCCCAGCATGATGTTTTCTAGCTTCATCCATGTTATAGCAGGTGTTAGAATGTCCTTCCTTTTTAGGGTTGAATAATATTTCGCTGCGTGCGCACACACATTTTGCGTATCCAGTCATCTGTCCGCAGATACGTGGATTGCTTTCACATTTTAGCTGTCACGAATAATGCTGCTGTGAACGTGAGTGTGCAAATTACTTCTTTGAGACCATGTTTTCAATTCTTTGGGGTATGTACCCAGAAGTGGGATTGCCAGGTCATAGGGTAATTCTATTGAAGTTTTAGAAGAACCACACCATTCTCCACCACAGCCGTGCCACGTTCTGTTCTCCCCAGCCATGCACTAGGCTTCCAATTCCCCCACGTCTCATTGTTTTCTAACGGGTGTAAGGTCTTTCTCACTATGGTTTTGCTTTGCGTTGTAGTGATTAGTGATGTGGGGCGTCTTTTCTTGTGCTTATTGGCCATTTTGATATTTTCTTTGGAGAAATGTCTATTCAAGTCCTTTGCCTGTTTTCTAATTGGGCTCTTGTTGAGTCTAGGAGTTTTCTGAATATTAATACCTTCCAAGAGATAGGGTTTGCCCGTGTTTTTTTTCCATTGTGTGGGTTGCCCTTTTACTCTGTTGATATCGTCTCTAAATGCGGATTTCTAGCTTTGCCAGCCAAAATTTAACAGTTGCCCGCCTTCCTTGTCCCAAGTAACATTTTTGAAAGGAATTGGCAGATACCCGAAAATTCTATTTGTTTTCAAAGGCCAGGAGTGAAGCTGAGGTTTGAGGGCTGGTTCAGTGTGTCTGAGGCTGTGAAGCAGCTGTTACGGTGACCGGTGCTCCTTTGCAACATTTGACCTTTACCTGCTGTTCTCTGGATTCGAGAGCAGCAGCTGTGGCCTCTGATAGCAGTGACCTCTTTTCACAGACCCCCAGGGTCACGGCAGCGTCTCCATGCTAGGGACAAGGGGATAGCTGCAGCTACCCCAGCTCGGGGTGGGAGGCAGAAGTCACCTGTCCAGAGTCAGACCCAAGTTGGGGGTTTCCAGGGAGGGGGGGCGGTCACAGTACATGTTGGGGGAAGAGCCCTGATCTAGAGCTGGACACAGCTGGGTTCTGGTCCCAGCTCTGCCACTGATTAGCTGAGCGAACTTGGATGCCGTTAATATTCGTGGACCCTGAATTCCTCATCTGTAAAGGGCACTTGTGGCAAGGGCTGGGGGGTAAGGCCCGGGGAGGGCTCAGCATGGGGGCCTCCCCGACCCTCCTCGTGCTCTCTGTCTCTCTCTATCCTGTTGCCCACCTGCGCTTGCCCCTTGTTCATTGTCTCTCCACACCTCTGCTTTCGTACTGAGCACCCAGTTTCCCCTCCTTTCTCTTCCTCCTACTGCCCCACCTCCCGCCCCCTTGTTTGTATCCTTTCCCTGCCAGGACCTGCGGTGGCACCTCTGATTTGATGCACAGGAGCTGAGCTGGCCGACTCAGGCACGGGCATCAGAGCCTTGTGCCTGCCCTGGGGAAGGGTCACAGAGGAGAATGGGCTGGGACTAGGGCTCCAAGCTGCACAGGTGGCTGGCACCTCGGGGAGTAGAAAGTTCCATCGAGTCCTCCCTTTCCGTGCACCAGAGAAAGCCTGGGCTCCTCCTGAGGTGACTCACCATGGAGCCTGGCCAGTGGGTGGGGGAGCCAGAGTCTCTGTAAAAGGAAGGGCAGGGAGGTCCCCTCTGAAACAGCCTGCCCTTGCTGCGTCCTGGCCCTGTAGGCCCAGGGATGGGAGGTGCGGCCCAGAGCCTGTCCGGGCTTCTCACTGTGAAGTTCGGGACACAGCCATGCAGCCACCGTGTGCGGGAGCCCCTTGGGCCCTCTGCGTCATCTTCCACAGTTCCCCTTCCCAGGGATGTGGGGAAGGTCAGGTGAGGGAGCGCAGGTGCCAGGTGTCGGCACACCTCTGTGCAAAAGAGGAGCTCTTTTGTGTGACCAGGGCCCATTCTCCCTGCCCTGAGAGGAGCTCCCAGACTGGGAAGGAGTGCCTGTCTCCTGCAGTGGGCAGGAGGGTGGGGACAGGCCCAGTTGCTTCCTCCTCACACCGCCCACACTCCCTGCCCACTCCCCCTGCCTCCTGCTCCCTCTGGCTGCTGACTGCCAGGCAGGTTAGGGGTGTCTGGGACCTCCCTCCAGCGTCATGGTGCCAGGCACACCTGAGACCAGGCCATACCCCCGGTGTCCCACAGGGCCTGCTGTGCCAGCCTCTTCTCCTCTGCTCTGCTGTGGCCGCACTGTGGGCCCTCACGTGGACTGTACCAACTTCCTCTTGGGCCCTGTGATCCTGAGGCGGTTTGCTGTACAGCCGATGTGTGACTTTGCAGTCAACCCGTATGCTGAGAAAATGGTCTGGCCTCTGGTCATTCTCATTCAGGAGCAGGTACTGGGGTGCTTTGGGGGCCTGAGTTTCCCAGAATGGATTTTGTGCCAGATGACTGGTCAGCCCCAGCCCCAGCCCCCTGAGCAGGCCTCGATGCTCCCCTCACATCCAGCGTTAACTGCTCCAGCCTGTGCCCCAGCCCAGAGCCCCACGCCCCCTTCAGGATTGGCCACAGCCCAGAGGAGCATCCCCTGCAGACGCCCTGCCCCACCCAGACAGAGGCCCCAGGACTTCCTGTGTCAGCCCTCAGCAGAGTGGGCCTAGCACCCAGCAGAGGTGTCTGAGCATGACACAGCCCTCCAGAGGCTTCTGCTTTTATCTCTGGTGTGACAAGGGGGGAGATGCCCAGAGATCAAGAGCCCTGCTGGGCCACCGCTGTCCCTCCGTGGGTGATCGTGGGTGGGGAATGATGGGCAGCTGTTAAGTGGCCCCGGCAGTTCCTGGAGAGACGAATCCTGCCCATCTGCTCTCTCGCAGGGCCCCTGGCCTGAGGGTTCCCTGTTTCTGAGCAGCCAGAAGGTCTCCTGCCTTGAACACAAATGAGACGGGTCCCCATCCCTTCTACCCCTGCCCTCCTTGGACTGAGCATAGGGCAGAGGGGAAGAGGAAGACCCCTGGAAGCCCTTCCCCACCCTGCTGTTCTGGAAGGGCGGCCTGCAGCCCCATGCACCACCATGAGGTCACCATGCGGTAGGGAGGGCAGAGGTGGGTGGGGAGCTCCCTGGTAGCCTCGGCTTCCACCCTCCCTGCCCGGCCCCCCTCTTTTACTTCCCTCCAGCAGAGTATGAGGTAAGAGGACAGGGTGTGGTCACCCAGGGAGGCGGCCATGAGCTTTCTGTGAGGGCACATTACAGCGTGTGTGTGAATGGGCAGCTAAGGAGAGGGGGCCACCCTAAGCACATGGTTATGGGGCCGCAGAGCAGGTGTGGGCTCCTGTGCCTCTGCAGCACAGATGGGGCCCGCAGAAGGCTTGGGGGAGGATCCTGCAGCTCTCCCTGACCCTCTGCAGCTCACACGGTCTACGCAGATCTGAGCGCACTCCGCCAGTCACCGAGTGAGCAGCCCTGCACAGCACCTGAACACCTGTGGTCACCAGTGATCACCAGTGTGCAGGGTGGAGCTGCAGGGCCACAGAAGGGCACAAAGCCTTCCCTCCCTGGGACTAGACCCTCAGACAGCGTCTCAGAGGGCACTGTGAGTTCCCAGGAGATACTGGGCTGGCAGGGTAGAGGCCAGCAAGCAGCCCAAGCCCAGGTGGGAGGCAGCTTTTCACCCACTATAGAAGCTAGAGGAGCCACTGTTAGGCCTCTCCCCAGATTATGAGTGCCAAGCTCCCACCCTGGCAGCCCAAGCCTCCCTCCCCCACAGGGAGGAAGGGTGGCTGTTTCCTAGACTGGGACCTTTGGCCGCAGACCTAGCTATCACTATGACAGCCCCTGGCTGGGCCCTGACCCCAGGCAAGCCTTGTCACTCCCATTGGGAAGCACCCCCTGCAGGTGCGGGGCCAGGAGGTTGTTGTACAGAGGAGAGGTGTTCACTCGTTGTCTTGGACAAGTTGGGATTCTCTGGCTGTGGTGTATTTTTTGTTGATTGTGGCAGTCATTAGATGCAAACATGAGCAGTCCTTACACCTGTCCAGACTGTGGGCTCCATGCTGAGTTGGTTTGATGTTTCTGGTGTTTGTAATCAGGGAATGAGTGTTTGAATGTTGCTTTGAAAAGACTGCAGTTTTTAGTCCGTGATCTTTTTAAAAAAATATAATGAGGCATTGATGAGATGTATTCTTAAACCTTGGGCTTCATGGTTGGGTCCAGGTGCTTCTGCTGTTGCCTGAAACAAGTGACACCCATGCTATGTAGGGTCAGGTTGACCGTTCGCCATGGCACCAATCCCCTCCGCTCAGGCCTGAGGAGCTTGGAGCGGAGACCGAGGTTCCTCTGCAGCAAAAACAGGTTCCTGGCCACTACCCTCACCCCTAGTAACATTTGCACCTTACTTCTTCACCTGCCCCCTTCGGGCCACCGTGTCTGAACAATCTGGGCGGTGCTGGTGGGGAACTGGGTCAGGTTCACCTCCAGACCCCTGCCCTGCGTTCATCCACAGGACAACCAGGCCTTTCTTCTAGTTCTTCAGGGTGACCCCCCCCCAGGCAGCACCGACACCCGGCAGCCTCTGTGGGCAGCACTCGCCCTTCACCGCCAGGTGGCGCTCACGGGGAGGAGTGGGCTCCGGTCTGGGGCGCTGCCTTCTGGGGAAAGGAAGCGCCTTGTGCAAGTGTCCTTCCGCGAGTGCGGGTTTCCAGCAGCTACTCCTCTTCCTGTCTCTGCCGAGGCACACTGTCACCGCCGCGGGGCCTGCAGGCTCTGCCCACAGGAAGGCGGTGGCTTCATCCCGCGCAATAGTCACAAGCAGATACTTCAGGACTTTGGCGGGAGGATTTCCAGGGTTTGAGAAGCCACATGCAAAGTTACATCAGCTCAATGAGCAGGTGAGTCCTTTCCAGAAGACTGCACGGGGCTGCCAGGCAGCACAGGCCTCCTCTCTCTGCCCCTGCCTTCGGTCAGTGCTCACTGGGGGTCTACCGCGTGCCCAGCGTGAACAACAGGCCCGAAGCTCCTGCCCTGGGGGAGCTGACACCCCGCAGCCTCATAGGATGTGCGGGGAGAGGCCCAAGCCGGGGCCAGTCCCCTGTTGGTGCTGCTGTAGCCGACCTCCAAGGTGGCCCCCAGGTAGCCCGCCTCCTGTGTCCAGGTCCCTGCTGTATTAGGGTTGGTCTTTGTTAAGCTCTTAGCCCTTGTCACATGGCAATCGACAACAAAATGCAGGGTTGTCATCCTTGAGACCTCAGGGACCTAGGGATGTGCCTTCTGGAATCTTTGAGCTTCTGCAGCGATCTGGAATTTGGATGTAGCCACAGAGAACCTGAGAGCCATATCCCATCACATCACCGTGAGTAGTGGTGGCCTGTCGTGTCTATAAAAGAGTAGGCTTTGGAGAGAGAGTGGAAAAGATAAGAAGAGCTGCTTAACAACCAGTGAGACCAACAGAAAGAGAAAAGCAGAAGATATTGCCCCTAAAAGTGTGAAGACCCTAAAAAGCTGATTTTTTCTGGAAAAAATCAGGACACATTTGTGCAAGAGCAACTTCATCTGTCTCCAGGCAAAAGGCACAGATGTCCAAGAAGGAATTGTGGTCAGTGACTCTCTAAGAAGCAGGCTAAGGCCCCAGCCCACAGCCTTCCCCGTGAGTCAGGGCTGGCCACAGGCTGGTCCCAGCTGGGTGGCCGTGACTGTGCACCCCCACCCATCAGCACACTTTACAGATGGAGAAACTGACGCTGGAAAGCTTGAGAGATTTGCTGGAGGTTATGCGTCAGTGGATGGCAGAGTTAGGATTCAGTCCAGTGGCCAGCTCCAAAGTCCAGATCTGAGCCACTGGCTGGACCCCACCTCCTTCCCTGGCACCTGGAGTGGTCTCCTTGGGTCACCCAAAGAGAGTGGAACTGTGTCATCAACTCAGCCCCAGAAGAATATAGGAACAGGTACAATGTGCTCTGGCAGGATTTCAATTGAGAGATTCCCTCTCAAAAAATCTCACGAAAGGAAGGTTCCAGCGGGCCCAGGTTTCTTTGTACAGTGGAATCCGACAGTAAAGAGACAGGTGTGGCCTCCCCAGTAACAGGAGGGCTCCCCAGTCACCCATTGGACTTGAGATTTAACGTCAGTACAATGACCCTAAAGATGGAATCACAGCAGAAGTGCTCCCTGGACCACTAATGCGTGTGCTCTACACCTTCTGAGTGCTGATCCTGGTGGCAGGTCGCAGCGAGCATGTGAGACATCACACCTTCATCGGGTGGCTGGCTCTATGCTGCGTGGGGCTGGTTTGCCCAGTCAGGGCTGGGTGGCTCATGCATGGTCACCCAGAAGCATGGCAGCAGGGTGGCCTGGGGTGTTCTGCTCACCTTCCACTTGCCACACAGGAGGGCAGCACCAGGAGTTGACCGCCCCATGTGTGTGTGTGTATGTGTGTGTGTGTGCGTGTTGGGGACAGGCAGCAGAGTCACACAGCAAAGGACGCAGAGAGTGGGAGAAGTGAGGAACCCTCATACCCTTTTTCTATGTAAATCAGGTGCCAGTCCAGTCACCCAAAAGACCTGGTGACCAGGTCAGGTTGTCCCCCAACCAGGCCAAATCAGAAAGTGTCTTTAATTACTTTGTATCTCTATCCTCGACTCCTGGACACTGTTCTGGCCTTTGGCATGATTCCTTGGCTTAGGCCTTCCCCTCTCTCCTGGACCCACTGAGCCCTTCCCGTCTCATGTGAGCAGCTCTAGATGCTAAGGCTAAAGGAGTCCGAGAGACAGACCCCCAAAGCTCCCATTCAGACACCCGGGGCACATTTGTTCCCAGAACAGTGCTGTTATTTATTGCTACCTCCCACAGAGAATTGTAGCCCCGCAGGCCCACTCTGCAGATGAGGAAACCAAGTCTCAGAGAGAGCATGCTGGGGGCCCATAGCCGTGCAGCCATGCGGCCTGCTGCTCTTCCCCCTTGCATGTGTGAGTACACTTGTCCTTCATCACATTGTGGGTCCAGCTTTCCCTGAAAACTGCCAGCCAAGCCCAGGCTTTCCCCAGGGTCCCAGGGACCAGCGTTACAAAAGGGCCCCAACAGCTTTTGGCCAGTCCCTGAAATGGTCTGCCCTGCCAGGCCTTTCCAGGGCCATCTGTGGCGTGGAGGACTGCCTGAGACCTCCACGAACTCCTTTTTATGTTTTCGTTCTGCTTGAACTCGGTTCTCTGCATTCAGACTCCACACCAGCATCATAGTCGGCCTTTCTAGAGAAACTGCAGTGGGGAAGACAGACATGCCAAGAGGTCAGGGGAACTCAGAGAACCCTGCTGGCCATTCTTGGACCCTGGTGGACACCACTTAACCAAGTGACCACGACCATGGGCAGACTCACCTGTGGACCTCCTGCCTGGATTCCTGAGAAAGACACAGCCTCACCAAAAAAGTTTAGCTAAATCTGATTACAAGGCAACAATCAGACAAGTCAAAACTGAGGGACATTCTGCAAAATACACAGCCTGAACTTTTCAAAACAACTCAAGTATCATGAAAACAAAAATGAAAAAGTGAGGCTTGGTGCCTGTAGTTCAGCGGTTGGTGCGCCGGCCACATACACCAGGGCTGGCACGTTCAAACCCAACCCGGCCTACCAAACAACAATGACAACTACCAAAAAAAAAAAAAATGGGGCTTTGTGGTGGCCGCCTGTAGTCCCAGCTACTTGGGAGGCAGAGGCAAGAGAATCGCTTAAGCCCAAGAGTTTGAGGTTGCGATGAGCTGTGACACCACAGCACTCTATTGAGAGTGACATAATGAGACTCTGTCTCAAAAAAAAAGGTGGCAGTTGTAGGGGAGGGTTTGTTTCTAGGTTAATAGAGCAATAACCCACACCCTTTGTGAGCTTTCATTGGGTCTTGGATTTTTTCTTAAGTTATAAAAGATATTTTGGAATAACTTGGAAAGTCAAGGCCATGTGTTAGGTGTTACTGAATTAGTTGTCTGAGGTACAATCATGGTGATGTGGCTACATATGACCAAGTTCTCAGAAGATGTGTGCTGAAGTCGGTAGACGTAAAATTCAGGAGATCACAACTTGCTTCCAACCAGTTAAAAAAAAATGTGTGTGTGCATGGACAGAGGGGAGTGGGAATATATACAAATGAGGAAAATATAAACAATCGATGTTTAGGTCAAAGAGTATGTGGGTGTTTACTGCTATTCTGATTTTTTTCAACTTTCCTGAGAGTTTTCAAAATAACAAGTTGGTCAGAAAATAGAAAATGGGAGACTTTCTCAGTCACCTGTCATCAGCTCAACATAAAGCTAGGATTCATTCAACATCTTCCCTCCTGGGTTCAAGTCATTCCTACATCTTACTTCTCTGCTCCCGTGAGAAAGTTTGGGCATGGCTTTATAATGCTCCATGCTTCAGTTCCTCTAGACACAAATCCAGGAGATTTGGTCAAGGTCACACACAGACCAAGTGCAGGAGAACAGAGAGACCCAGACTGTGGACTCACAGCCTGGACCCCAAGCCCTGTGCTCTCTCAGCTGCTGGACTTCCCTTCTGAGTCAGGGATGCAGTTAGACGGTTTCTGAAGCCTGCTCTCCCAAGAGTTGGGGGTGCCAAGGATCTGGGGGCGCCCCAGCTGGCTCTGCCTGCCTCACTCCACAGTAAAGGAGCCGCTGCGGCAGCCGGGATTCCCAGGCTCCTTCCCTCCCCCCCCCCCAGGATGTCAGCCCCACAGGGATTGGCTGCTCATGGATGCAGTCGCTCCTGATTGGATGATGGCAGGTGCAGAGTGAGGAGGTGGGCTTTGGCGGATCGGATCTGCCCATATGTCCTGAAATGCAAAACGGGGGTGATGGGGAAAGCTCACCAGCCCTCTCCCTGGGAGGTGGTGGGCTGGGCTGCTGGACATTTGGGCAGGAATGAAACAGAGGTGCTCTTGGTGAGCTGCTGTTCCTTGTAAAGTGGTCATCAGAAGGTGTCCAGCTCTTGCCTGTGGCTGTGTGCTAGGGAGCTGGCTGCTGGCCCGGAGGTAGCCTGACCCGAGGGTCAGTACTTGGTAGAGTCTGGTGTAGCAGTTGGGAGTGGGTCAGATGGCCCCCCGGGGGACACCTCCCTAAGTGTGACCAGTGGTGCCTGTCCTCCCTGCACCTGTAGCTGCCCCGAGAACCCCTGCTGGACAGAGCGGGCACTACACCCTCCGGAGAGAGCCACCCTGGCTCCATAAGCAGGCCCCGTCGCTGGTGTCCCCCTCCCTCCTCTGAGGTGTGCTGCCTGCAGTGACAGGCCTGGGAGGCCCCGCCGCCTGTCTGGTGCCTTCTCTCCATGGGACTTCAGCAGACAGGGTCGCAGAGGCTGTCATCCAGCTCTCCATCCATTCATTCAACAAATGCTTGTTGAGTATCTGTCTGCTGGTGCCAGGCACAGCGGGGAGCACAGCGGACAGAACTCCTGCTTCCACAGAGCCTGCATCTTGGTGGGGAGACAAGCAGGGAAGTATTGGAGGTATGTGAGCAGGTGAGAGTGCTAGGGAGAAGGGACCGTGGCACGTGGGGAGACATGGCAAGATTTCCAATGAGGTGTCCAGGGGAGACCTCCATGAGAAGGTGACCTTGGCATGATGAGGCAAGGAGGAGTACTCCCCAGGTCTTGGGGGTCAGAGACTGAAATCCAGCAAGAGGAAGTGCCGAATCCTGGGGCGGGACCTGGTCTGCTGGGCTCTCGGACCCCCAGGAGGCAGCATGGCTGGGGCAGTGAGCCCCACTGCAGGGTCACTGCAGGGGTGAGCTTGGAAGGTCAGACAGCAGGGCCTGGAGGCTACTGTTGAGATTTGGGCTCTGACTCTGGATAGAATGAAAGCCATTGGAAGGTTTTGAGCAAAGTAATGAGATGGTCTGACTTACATTCTAGAAGGCCCTCCTGGCCCTCTGAGCAGACTGTTGGGGTAAAGGTGGAAGCCAGGAGGGCTTTTGGAAGCTGCTTGGAGGACCAACAAGAGGGCAGGCGGTGGCCTGGATTGTAGGGGCTGGAGAATGGGGTCCCGGTCCAGTGACGATTGCATGTGGGATGTGGGGGGAAGAAAGGAGTTGGGATGACTCCTAGAAACTTGGGCTGGGCACCTGGGAAGGCTGGGGCTGGTGGATGGGGGGAGAACAGCACATGGTTGGCTGGGAGCTCCGCGTCCAGCACGTGGACCTGAGGCCCTCGTTCCACTGGTGGACACTCTGCAGGCAGTGGAATGAACAAGTCTGGGGCTCAGGGGTGGGGGTGTAAATATGGGGTGTGCGGCATAGTGACAGCTGAGAGCCAGGAGACGGGTGGAAGTCCAAGGGGCTTCTCATGGATGGAAAAGTGGCTCCTGGCCTGAGCCTGGGAGGCGCCAAGGTAGAGGCCTCAGAGATGAGCAGGAAGCAGCCGGGGGCTGAGAAGGGGCAGCCAGACTGGTGGCAGAACTGGAGAGCGTGGGGGCCTGGGGGCCAAGAGGACCTCGGGCAGCACCACCGTCACTTCAGTTCCATGGGCATCATCAGTCTTAGCAACAGGGAGGTCACTGCGACCTTGGTGAGAGCGGCTTCCACTGAGTGGGGGCGGGGGAGGCTAATAGCCTGAGTTTATGAACTGAAAGGAAGAGAGGAGCTACAGACCTCAGTGAGGACAGCTTGAGGAGTTTTCCTGTGAATGAAAGGAGAGGAAATGGGACAACGTGGAGAAGGAAGTGGGTCCAGGAAACTGCGTTTCTTGTTTTCGGAGATGAGAGAAACAATAATGCGCTGTGTGCAGGTGCAGGGCTTCGTGGAGGAAGAGGGGCTGCAGGACGCCCTTGAGTGGGTGTGGACGTGGTGTGGCCAGTTCACCCGCTTCTCTGCAGGAGGGAGGCAGAAAGCTCGGGGTGCTGGTTCCTGGGGGCAGGCTGGCTTCTGCTCACTCCAGTTCACTCAGTGCCCTAGGAAGTGGCAAGGTCAGAGGTGAGAGAGATGACAGGAGGGTTGGTGATTTCAGGAGCTGCTGGGCAGGTCTTCCTTTGGGAGTAGGAGAGAGAATGGCCCAAAGCAGCTGTCAGCAAACTTTTCCTATAAAGGGCCAGTGAATATTTTAGGCTTTGCCAACCTGCCAGTCTGTGCTGCAACTGCTCAACCCTGCCACCACTGTAGCTCAGAAGCAGCCTTAGATAATTTGTAAAGAAATGGGCATGGAGATGTTCCATTAAAGCTTTATTTACAAAGATGGTGGATGGGGCCCGCTGGTCTAGGACCCAGCCTCCAGGCCAGAGGCTCTGAGTGTGGTCCCTGAGCCCACACCTTCAGCTTTACTGGAGCCCTGCCCCACATCCATGGAGGCAGAGTCTTTCGGTCTCCAAACCTTTTCAAATGTAAGATGAGTTTGTGATTCTAGAATTCTAGAAGTTAAACACCCCTGAGTGCCACCACCCGGCAGGTGCACCCAGGGAAAACCAAAGAGGAGAGAGTGGAATATGAGAGGGCCACACACCCCGTTATGGGCACAGGGATCCCAGCCCCCGGCTCCTTCTGCAAGTCCGCATGAGGACATCCTGCCTCCCATTCTCCCCATGGCCCAGGGACCATGTTTGTTTACACATCCTCCATGGGGGCCTCCCTGAGGATGGCCAGGGGGATGGCTCTGCTCCCTGCAAGCCTACGCCTGGTGCTCCGTAGCACCCACTGCTCTGTGGCCAGTTTCCCCCCTGTGTCCCCAAGCCACCCCGGTGTGCCTCTGGGGCAGGGACTCTTGCTCACACGGGAACCCTGCAGCACCTGTGCACAGTAGGGCCTCAGCTAGCACTTCGTGTGTTGAGGAACATACCATCCTCTGCCTGAGAACACACCAGCTTTTTAATGACCTTAGCGAGACGATTGGATTTCCTGCCTCAGTCACCTGTGAAGACAAAATGGAGGAGCAGCAAACAGGCTCAGGGAGGCACGGCCCTCAATGCCAGATTGGGGCGGGGGGTGGGGAGGGCTTGATATGCCCCAAAGCTGGGTTGCCAGCCATGTTCTGCAGGAGAGATGCTGCACAACGTAAACCCCAGCCAGCTTAGGGCCCAGAAGTGCTGTGTCCGTCAACGACTCAGGGCTCTGTAGCTGAGTCCTGCTCTCCTGCCAGTGAGGGGTTTCCGGTGGAGACCTGAGCAAGTAGGAATCCGGTTAGGCCCTCTGAGTGCCAGTGGCCCCAAAGGAACCACAGGAAATGGTGATCAGGAAGGCCTTCCCTGTCCACCCAGGTCCGCCTTGCCAGGGGCCACCCCACCGGCAGGACTGGTGTGAAACGAGCGTGTCTGGAGCCCCATGGGGTGAGGTTTGCCCAGGGTCACATCACTGCAGTTCCAGGAGTGCCCCAAATGAGCCAGGAGATGGGTAAAAATCAGCCAGGCATCTGCTGCACTTATCATGAGGATTTAATAAGCGCATTATACTTCACTCGTCACTCCGTTCTGTGAGAGGTTCTTTATGAATAAAACTCCAGGGGACCCTCCCCTGTCACTTGCTGTGGGTTGTCATGGTGGGGAATCTTTGCTGTGTCTTCTGAACCTGTTTTTCTGTCAGGTCCACACACACACAGGCCCCACCCCCTACCCCCATCCTGAGGAGACCCTGGTTATTAGCAGGACTCCAGGGGCAGAGAGTGGCCGAGGAAGCCAGCTTCCTGGGGACAGTTCTCCAAGTGACTGTGCTGAGGGAAAGCAGCGTCAGCTGTCAGAGCCTTCCAGATCAGACTTCACTCAGCGTCAGGTTCCCCACCAGTTTCTGGGGCCATTTGCAGTGGGCCAGGTTGTATTTTGTATGTTTTTTTTTTTTAGAGATGGGATCTCATTCTGCTACCCAGGTTGGGGTATATGGTACAATCATTGCTCATGGCAGCCTTGAACTCCTGGGCTCGCACAATCCTCCCACCTTAGCCTTCTGACTATAGGAACTACGGGCAGACACCATCACACTCAGCTAGATTTTTTAATTTTCTGTAATACGGGGTCTGGCTGTGTTACTCAAACACTTGTGCTCAAGCGATCCTCTTGCCTTGGGCTCCTGGAGTACCACCATGCCTGGGTTGTGTTGTGAGCCCAGACCACCCCTTGACTCAGGGCTGCAGGACCATATGATTTTGCATCAGGGGACCTCACCCTTCCAGCCCCCAGGCCCCATTCAAGGGAGCTCACACTTGAAAGGGAGCTGGGCTACCACAGACCTGTGTGCTGACAGTAAGGGTGGCTGGTATTGTCTGGGGAGTGGGGAGAGGTCACCCAAGTAGCAGGCCCATGGAGGGGGGCTATGCTAAGGGCATCACAGGGAGAAGGAACTGCCAGTGCAGGGACCCCTGGAGCGAGTGAGCGTGGCCTGCTGGATGAGACTGAGGTGGCTGGGCCCGAGCTGGGGCAGAGGTGGGAGGGGGAGCTGTTCACTGAGGGCCTAGGACGCCATGCGGTGAGGAGGAGGATGGGAAGGAAGGTGCTGCCAAGACCAGATTTATTGCTAACATAGAAGCCCCAGACTGTGGGTGTGGCGAGGGGAGTGGGGCTGAGCAGGGGAGCAGTTAGGATGCCACCCAGGAGCTCCAGGAGAGAGGCTCAGCAGGGAGCAGTGGAGGAGGAGGAGGAGGAGGAGGAGGACGGCAGGGTGCTGGCCTTCATCCTCACCATCTATTGCTGCTGTAACAAATAACCACAAACTTAGTGGCTCCGAACAGCCCAGTATGTGATCTTGCAGTTTCTGTGAGTCAGGCATTCAGGTAGAGCTGGGCTGGGTCTGCTGCTCCGGGACCCCCCCAACCTGCACCAGCCCCAGACTGAGGTCAAGGTGCTGGCCAGGGCTGGGCTTTCATTGGAAGCTGCCACTGAGGAAGGATCTGCTTTCTGGCTCCCCCAACGGCAGATGGGGTCCCCCAGGATGTTGTACAAATGACCCCTGACCCCCTCCGTTTGAAGGACTCACTTGTGAGCTGCTGGACCGAGAGCTCAGCTCCTATTGACCAGAAGCTGCCTTCAGTTCCTGCCTCGTGGGCCTCTCTAGCAGGCCAGCTACTCCATCAGAGCCGGGGAAGGTGTGGCCACTAGTAAGACAGAAACCACACCCTGTGTCTCTCCTGCTGGTTAGAAGAGTCACCCAGCCCACACTGGAGGGGAGGGGTTGCAAAGCAGCAGGAGGCTGTCATCGGCTGGAACAGGGCCGGGGGAGGTGTCAGGATGACCCTGGGGTACAGCAGTGTCCCTGCCTGGGAGGAGAGGGCAGTTGGGAGCTCCGTCCGTGCACTGGTGCCCTCTGGGCTGTCCCTTCTGCACACTGTGGGCAGCAGAAACCTCTCCCAGGGTTTTAGAAAAGCAGTCGGGGAGGTGCAGAAGGTCCACAGGCCACTTCAGGTGGCATAGTGGGGTGGTGGAGGGGAATCTTCAGGGTCATTGTACCTGGTCACCAGCCCTGTCTGAGCCTGTCTGGAGAGGGGCGCACAGATGCACTATGAATTCAGCATGCTGGGCACACACAATCATGGGGCCAGCCTCCTGGCCAAAGCTATTAATCTCTTCCCCTTTTCTTTCTTCCAGAATTTTCTGCCCGTGAAAAACTAAGCAAGTCTGGATAAGTGAGGCCGGCTCCATGTATCCAGAATCGACGACAGGCTCCCCAGCACGGCTCTCCCAGCGGCAGACGGGCTCCCCCGGGATGCTATACAGGTGACCCCCCCCTGCCCTAGCTCCCTCCCAGGGTCCATCTGCCTCTGAGGAGGGGTCTCCAAGACCACTGCCCTCCTGTTGGGAGGAGGGAAGCACCAAGTGGGGCCCACGGGCTCTGCCTGTCAAAGGGCTGACAGGTACACGCTGGTGAGCATTTTCTCCTGGAAAGGAACAAAAGCTTTAAAAACCAAAGTGGGAAAGAAAAAGCAAAGCTCTTCCGGTGGGATTGAGCCAAGATAGACGCCTTTCTTATTCTTGACTCTTCTGAAACATTTTGCTCACGGGTACCAGAGAGACCCAGGAATGTGCCGAGGGCCTTTGCCTGCGTCCTGCACACACGCTCCCAACACCAATCCTCCAGTGTTCCCAACACCCCCAGGGCTCCAAGCCAGGCTCAAAGCCTTGCAGGCCTTTGGGCACCACATCTTTCCAAAGCCCAGAGATGGGGGTGGCCAGATGCTCACGGGGCACCCGTGACCTCCTCCCGTGAAGGCCACTCGCAGACACAGCCCTGGGTGTTCCATTTGCACAACAGCCAGCGCCGAACAGCAGGGCCAGCCATGGAGGGCTCAGAGCAGAGCACAGAACCTGTGAAGACTGGGGCATGGGCAGGAGCCCTAGGTCATTGTTAAGGCCCAAACCAAAGCCTGTGTCTGTGGACACTGCAGAGGAGGGGTGACTGTCCTGAGCAGGGCCCACAGTCATGGGCAGGTTCACCAGCTCATTGGCTAACCTGTGCTCCTGGCCGTGAGGTTTCACCCATTGTCCTGGGCATTTTATGAAACCTGTTAGAGAATGCTATAAGGCCCTCGCCCGGTTTCCATGGTTTGAAATAGGGCTAGGCATGGAAGGTTCCCCGCATCCAGTAGGAACAGGCTGTGGCCTCCACACATGGCCACCGGGTGGCGCTGCTGCGGAGCATTTGGTGCTGGCTGCGGGCGGGTGGGGCTGCAGGTGTCGGTAATGCTGCCTGAGTTGCACCCCTGGGGGCTGGTGCCAATTGTGGACTGTCTCTCTTCTCTCCCTCTCCCCTTTTTTTCTCTTGCCTCCATTGCTGTCCGAAGTACTCGGTATGGGAGTCCCAAAAGACAGCTCCAGTTTTACAGGTAATGAGTCTTCGTTCTCCCTAAAGCCCAGCATGCTGAGGCAGGGGTGTGGGTGGGAGGTCTGTGCCCACCCCTAGCAGGTGCTGGTGTCTTCTCTGAAGCAACACCACCCACGCACCCCCCAGGCTCTGCTGACAGCTGTCTGTGCTGTCCCACAGAGCATAATGCAGCATCCTGATGAGATAAGTGATGTCGGGTGTGTGGTGCGTGTTAACCTACTGGAAGTTTGCTTTGATTTGAGCAAGTGGACTGACCCCTGCGTAACGCTCAGTCCAACCCACCATTCAACTTCACTCATCAGGCTGTGGGGAGAAACCTGCCCGCCATCGCAGGCTGGGGCTTCTTTACTCATTTTCAGAGCAAAGGACGATGTGGTGAGCCCATCGTCCCTCCCTTTTCCTGTGAGTTTGAGCTGATTTGGAATTCACAGAGCTCTCAGGTTCAAAGGCCTTCTGGGGGGGAGTATGCTTCCAATAGGACTTGGAATGGGGGGGTCGTAGTGTCATTGCGCTTCCCTGTGGGGGTTTGCCTGGTGAGAGGACATGGCTTCAAGAGGCCCAGGCTTATGGCCCAGCCCATCCTCCCTCTGAGCTGCCTCTCCCTCCCCTCTAAGTAGGAGACTCACCTTCTTAGTGCCATCTCTAATGCCAGGAAGTAAATGTCAGAGCTGGGGACCCGCCGGTCAGCGAGCTCCCCAGCCTGGGGCTCGCAGGGACTCACACAGCTCTCGGCAACAGGCCTTCCTATGTTTGGGGATCTTGGTATCCAGGCCTGGGAGGTGTCTGCTGGGAACCGGGGTGGCAGCACTTGGGGGTGTTTGATGCTGATGCATCAGCTGGGAGTCCCGGGAGGTGGGTGCAAGTACTGACTGTGGGTCCCACAGGACTCTTCCCTCCCTGCTAGCCTTGGCCACCCTGAGGATGACCGCGGGCCAGAGCACTTGTGCCCATAGTGCATCCCTTCAGCACCTCCTGGGAGCTCTCGCTCCTTACAGGCAGCTCTCAAGACACAGCCAATTCTGATTCTACTGAAATTTTAGCTAGATCTGAACTTGGGCTTGCAAATCCAGTCTTTACTGGATGAAATGTTTGCACCCTAACGTATGATGGTGCAGCTCACCCCAGTGAATTTATGCACTCGTCCCAGGGTCTGACCAGCACAGCCAAGCATACACCTAAACCACACCCTCAGGGAGCCCGGGGCACCTTGGTCCTTGGCAGGGAGGGGTGAGGTCGGACGAGCAGACAGATAATTGGCAGGTGTAACTAAGGGGAGGTGTGAGTCTTCCACCCACTCGCCGGCCCTCAGAACCCCATGGGTACAGCCTGTTGTCCACCCCCCAGGGACCCTCTGGATGAAAACCCAGAAGCTCTGGAGACTCCCTCTCAGCCTTGCAGCTCCATGTCCCAGTGCCCACAGGTGCTGGCTGTCCTACCCTATGGGTCCTGAGGTAGACTCTTCACATGGACATGCGGGTGTCTGTTGTGGCCTCTGGTGATGACCACTAAGAGCTGGGATCTTTGTTGACAGACTGGGTGCCACTCCCAGTGGGGCACTCCTGTCACACAGCACTAAACATGGCTATCCGGTAGTTAACTTATTAAGCCTCTAGCAGCCACCAGTGTTCAACTTGTGTGCCTCACCCAGACAGCTCCCAGGGAGGATGGGAGTAAGACCTGTTATCAGTCAGCTGGCCACCAAATGCTGCATAACAAACATCTCCCAAAGTCAGTGCTGTACGACTGTTATCATTTCTTTCTTCTGTGTCTGTGGTTGACTAGAGTCAGCTCATTCAGGCTGGCTCAGCTGCGTGTGGCACCAGGCTGCTGGTTGGGTCCAGCTGTTCTCCATTCCAGGCACATTCTTCCCATGCCAAAAGGGCCAGAGGGAGAACAGAAGCACACAATGTCTCCTAAGACCTGTGGTTAGAACCAGAACACCATCACCTCTGCTCACCTGCTTTTAGCCAGAGCAAATCTCCTGAACTAACACAAGGTCAAGGGGCACGAAAATATATTCCCCTTACCAGTGGGAAGAACTACAAAGTCAGGGCAAAGGTCATGGATACAGAGAGAGGTGAGGGACTGGGGACAGCCACGTGATCTACTCCAGACCCTGAATAACACTGACAGTATCTAGGAGGCAAAGCATATCATAGGAAAGCCCAAAGAGCTGCTGGAGCTCTGACGAGGGGTGGCAGCAGCCGGCTGGGAGAGCGAGAAGGCTCATGCAGAAGGCACAGGGGATCTTTGAGCTGGACCTTGCAGGCTTCAACACAGAGATTGGGAAGAACATTTTAGCAGGAGTGTTCCAGGTTCCATTGCTCCTAGGTTCCAGTAGGAGCCTAAACCACAACTTGGAGGTGTACCAGAAAGCAGGAAGTGGCAGCTACTCAGACTGAGCCATGAGGGATATGACGGAGGGAGTGAGAGGTAGATTAGGGTCAGGTCAGAGAAGGCGTTGAATGCCAAGTGCAAGGGCTTCAGGGGGCACTGGGGAGCCATGTGGTATGGGGGCAGGGCAGGGGTCAGAGTCTTGTAGTGATGAGGAAGCCTGGTAGCAGGGAGCAAGACAGGGGTGGTGTGACCTGAGTGTAGTGAGGCCAAACCCCAGGAAAGGAAAAGACGGCCAAACTACAGGGCCATGTCCACGGGTTCAGCCACTCGAGGGCAGGTACTGAGTTGCAGAGCAAGACAGACGGGAACAGTGCCCTGGGGGAAGGGGGCTCCATGCAGACCACATTAGTCTCCCTGGCAGTGAGGCTTGGAGCGCCGGACGAGGGGTACAGAGAGGTGAGCTGACAGAGCAGGCTCATGTCGTTGGGGAAAAGCCATCCTAGGTCACTTGCTGAGGCCTGCCTGGGTAGCAGCCCAGTGCCAGGCACCCCCCGACCCCAGGTCCTCTCCTGGCTCCCATTTCCCTAACCTTCTACTCCATGTCTGGGGCACCAATTTCCTGTGCCGCCCACCTCCCCCAGTGGCAGCCGACACACAATTGTCACAGGATAGACAACTCCGCCTCCATCCAAAATCCCACATGCACTGGTGCACTTTCCTAGTTGGAAGATAATGTCACAATGAGACCATTGTTTTCATGGTTTTTTTTTTTTTTTGGCATCCTGGAATGACACACAGTCCCTTAGAGGTCACAACCCTGGGACCGGGCCTCAGCATTCAGCCTCTCCCGGGAGCACAGCCTGGTTTGGTGCCATCTCAGAGCATTTCCCAAACCCCAGGCCAGGATGTGTGCTGCGCCCAGCCTGGAGGGAGGGGCAGTGTGGTCCTGCCATTTACAGGTCCTGGCAGTCCAGGATATGCTGATCAGGGGCACAGCTGTGCTGAGGGGACGAAGAGAATGTGTGTGTGCTGAGGGGAGGCCTCTCTAGACCCCCTTTGCTGTGGGCAGCAGGCCCTGAATAGGCATCTGGCTCCCTCGCTGTAGGCACAGTTCAGAACTGGGGACCTCAGGGGCTGCAAGCTCTGTCCCTACTCAAATAACAAATTGCAAGGCCAGCTGCTTCCCTCCTGTAGTTCCCAGAGCGATGTGTCTGGCACAGAGGGGCAGTGGAGGCAATGGGGAAGGGCTTGAAGGACCAGCAGGCCCCCCACCTGGGGCTGCACCCCAACCCTCCATGCCAGACATTGGCCTTGCCAGGCTGCGCTGTGGAACTGCACTTCCCGAGCCTTTAGAGGAAGAGGCGCTCGTCAATAATTCAGCCTCCTTCACTGAGATGAAAACACCCTAATAGAGCTAATGGACTCGCCGCCTCCAAACTCCTCCGTGGTGGGACTCAGCTTATCCACCAATTGCTTCTGACGTCCCGTGGCGACACTCCCTAATGAAAAAGCCGCACCAGGTCCATAGAGCGCCTGGTGATCCCTAATAAACCAGACTGTGGCCTTATTACCAAGAGACACCCAGGGAGGCAGGTGAGTTGTCCCTTCACCCCAGGAACCTTCTTAGGGGGATGCCTCCTGGGGCAGGCATCCCCAGAAACTAAAACAACAGAGAGGACAATATTCGTTGGATGCTTTTGGCTGATCTGGAATTAGAGCCTCTGCAGTTTTTCAAAGCATTGAGCCTCAAGACAGAGCTGCCCTGGGTAAACTTGAGAGGACTGTGCCGGGAGGATGGGGCGGGTGGTTTCCTCCAGCCTGAGCCTGCTTGACCCCAGACGGTGCCGTGGGCTGGCTGTTTCCCTGTCTGCACAGATGCGGGTTCACCACTGATTGCGATTCAGCATTTTTGCATTTTGCCGAGAGCTGTCGGGGAGGTTTGGTCGTTGCCCGAAAACTCTGTCCAGGAAGCACTTGCCTGGGGGAGCCGGGGCTGCTTGTGTTTGGGCCTTGGTTTGCTGACTGTCCCTGAGCAAAAATCATTTTGCTTCTGTGCTGATGCCATGTGGTGCGTTGTAGAGCCGCGCCCTGGAATGGTAAAACCTTCCCCTCCATTTCCACTTTCAAGAACTTTGGCTGGTGTCTCTGACATGTAGACAGATGTCATCGTCGGGAAGAGGTGTTCAGGACTCCTTCTGGGTCTCATGATTTGTGCTCCGTTGGCTTTCAGTGAGCAGACTGCATTCAGAAACTCCAGGTAGAAGCCTCTTCAGGGAGGTAGCGGCGTCTGCTGACTTAATGAGGCTAGTGTCTTTGTTTCCTATTTCCATGCCACGGTGTTAACGCATGTGAATTCCCCCAGCCCCTCAGACTACAAGAATACATTTGCAAAAGGCAGGCCCAGGACAGAACTTGTAAGCACCGCATAATTAGTCATGGCTACTGAGGAGGGGGCTCATTTTTCAGGAGACTGAGGTGGTGGTGGGGTGTCAGGGCACAGAGAACCTCACTCTGGAAAGCAGCTGGGATCTGGGATATTTCAAATCTGAGGTCAAGGTCACTATGCATTTGAGCCCAGGAGATGCAGGGAACCCCAGCAGTGCCGTACCTGGAGCCCCTCAACCAAGGACCTGACTCTGCTAGGGTCACCTTTGGAAAGGAGCCCAAGGTGAAGGTGTCAGGGGGAGCTGGACTTCGACCTCTTCTGCCCCTAGACAATCCTGGGACAGAGCGGGTGACTATCAGAGACCCCTCTGCCTTCAGACACATCGTCCTTCCTCTCTCCCAGGGTCGTGTCCCCTCAAGTCTGCAGGGGTCCCTGCTGTGCATGGCGGTGGACACTTCATGGCACTAGGCCTGTGGGCCTCACCCTTCCACCCTGTCCAGGGACCACCATGCTTACCCACTCCCCCCTTCTCTGCCTGAGAGTCCCCTGGCCCTGCACCACGGGGACACACTCTGAGAAAGAGGTCTTGGGCTCCCTCCATGTTGCAGGAGACCCCACCCAAGGCCGTGAGATGAGCTGCAAGGAAAGGGACCAATACCCATTGGCCATTCAGATCCTGGCCACCCAGCTGGGAGCTCACCAAGACCTGTTCTTACCTACCCCCTTTCCCTTTCCCACCTGGGGCCCCAGACTCTGCCCTGCACCCGTCTTGTCAGGAATGTGTGTGTTCTGTGCGAGAAGGGACCATTATTAACCTCTGTGTTTATCCTAGCAAACGTTCTCTAGTGATAGCTGGCATCTGCCTGGCTCACTTGCCTCGCTCCAGCCCTGGCCATGTCCCCTCTCAGAGAGGTCCACACTGCCTGTGATGTGCATTTGTCTCTCCATTTATCATAAGTGATGCCATATCCCATGCCCCCCCAAGAGGTGTGCTCCTGCCCACATCACCAGCTCCTGCCCAGGTGCCCACGGCAGCCTGGTGCCGCAAGCCTGTGCCCACCCACTTCCCAGACATGGAGAGGGAGGCTGGGATCAGTCAGGGTGCCTGCCTGGGTCATGCTGTGACCGCCACACTGCCGTCCTGCCTTGGCTACATTTTCCGAGCCTGACCAGAGTGGGGCTGCTTTTGTGAATAATGTCTTGAAAGCTAATGGCTATTGATCTTAGCCTGGCTGGGTCTGGCAGGAACATGCAAGTCTGAGGCAGGTCCTGCTTTTCGGGAAGAGCCTGCAGCGGCAGCCCCATCTGGCCTTCTCGAAAAACACCACCACCTCCCCTGCCCCGGGAAGTGAGGCCAGGTCTTCACACACCTGCACAGGGCTGGTCCCGGAAACTGCCTGATGTGTGTGAGGGGGGCGGCAGCCGGCAGACAGGGAGAAAGGATCCCAGGCGGTTTCTGACAGGTGCTCTGGACCCCATTTTCTAAATCAAATCTCATCCTGAAGTTCAAGCCCCTCTTCTGGCTCCAAAATGATTCTCCAGGAAGGTGGGGCTGTCCATGCCAGGGTATCCCCACCTGCCTTAGGGCTCAGCTCCTTGCCAAGGATAATCAAACTGGTTCTCTCTTGGGACAGAAGGTGGGGACAGTGCTGGTTGCCTCCCAGCTCCTAGAGCCAGGCCAGGATCCCTCTCTGTTGCTGACCCAGCTGAAGTGGTCTGTACTCTCTCCCTGGAGACCATGCCAGGGCGTGCCAGGTGTGCAGACATCTGGGCCAAGGCAGAGGATTCAGTCAGGCAGGGTGGGGGCTGCTGAACTGCGGATTCCTTTGCCCCGTGCCTGCCACTGTGTCCTTGTGGTCCAGTCACGGATCCACAGGGCACAGACACACAGCCACAATGCTGCCCTCACTGCTCACTTTTATGCATGTGAATTAACCCCAGGGGTGGTATTTGGACACTTTTTTTTAACTGATCAATATCTCTTAGGCCCCAGCCTCATTCTTGATAGTGACACAAATTCCCACTGCACAGATGGACTGGCATTCATGTGACCATCCCTTGCTGATGAACATCCACACCGCTGTTTGCCTTTCCTCATTTCGGATGACTCTTTAGCAGTGATTCTTAACACAGAAGCTGAAATTCCCCATCCCAGCCAGCCCTGTTTCCCAGGCTGCCTCCACCTCCGCCTCCAAACCTGCACTCTGCCCAGTCTTTCCGTCGCTAAAAGCATGAACCCCAAAGATCTCGCAGGCGCCCTGGTGCTGTAACAAGCAGGGACCATGCTGTGTGGATGGCCCTTGCCCTTTACAAGGCCATGAACAATCAGGGCCTTCCTGGAGTGGGGCCCCCCGTGCATGGGGGCGAGGCATCTTCCTGGCTTTGCAGTAGGGTTTGCTTTTTCAGAGGCTTTTGCGTCTTCTCCAGGCCCGTTTTACCCTGAGCACTGTGATGTGGCACCTCAGTCACCTCTATCGAACTGCGCCTGGGGGGCTCCGGCTCAGCATGTGTTCCGTGCTCCGTTCTCACTTGGATGCCTCAGGGGTGGTGCCCCACCTGGAATGTGGCTTAGCCTGTGCTTGTCCTGCCAATGCAGGGGGCCACGGGGGGTGGCTTAGCCAAAGTCCCCAGCAAACGCCACTCAAGGACTGGAGCTCTCCAGCCAAAAACATTCACATCCAGGGCCAGGTTCCTTTCCCAGGCGCCAAGACCCATTGACGGCAACTCTAGTTGGAGGGTGTTTGGCTGCAGCTGCCCCCCGCCCTGGGGCCAGTGGCACAGCCTGGGGCACTGGAGTGCCGGCACACTCTCTAACAGTCACTGTGTGGACAGCGGCAGCTCTGGGGGCAGGCAGCACCATGCTGTCCATGACCTACAGCGAGAGCCTGCGGAGCGTGAGCAGCAGGTGCCACTCTGACTGGGCCCTGCACCCCGTCCGCCAGACGGACACACTGGAACTGCAGCGGCTGCGGGAGGTGCGGGCGGCCGCCCAGGCCAGGAACATGGAGAGCTTCCTCCGCATGCACGGCCTCTCCCTGGACGGCTGCACCGCACAGCGCACAGGCATGAAATATCGGTAAGGGCTGTGCAGGGGGGTGGTGCGGGAAGTCCAAGGTCAGCCCACAAAAATGTATAAAAGAAGAAAACAAAAGTCTTCTACAGCCCTCTCCTATCCAAAGATAAGCAACATTGAGAGTTTGGTACGTTTGTAGTTTCTGGAGGGAACTTTGTAGAAGAGGCCGTCTAGTGCAATTGCCTGCGTCTCTTACAGCTTCACTGGGAACCATCAGTTACTAGGGGTTAACAGACATGAGTTAGTGCAGATGCCTTAATTCCACATCTCTAACAACAAATCCATCTGGCAGCAGGAACAGAAACTTGGGGACAAAGAAGCACTCCCCTCCCTCATGTCCTCAAATCAGTCTGTCCCTGTGAGAGTTGGTTTTAGTAAGTGGCCTCTGAATTGATTCATCAAACTGTAACTATGATAGCAAAGGCTTTGAATTAAATGTCCCATGTGTCCCCTCAATGGTATGCTTGTAGGTCTAAATTTTCTTGGAACCTCAAAAGGACCTTCTTTCTGTCGAGTCCACTCATCTTCGGGTTCAGCACCTGGGACAGCGCTCCAGCCGCCAACTTTGTCCTCAGAAAGTCTTAGAAAGTGACCCCAGGGCGGGAGAGCTGCCTGGCACTTTCGTTTTTAGGTCCGTATAGATGGCAACTTTGCAGCGTTATTTCCTGGGCCTGCCAGGGACAACCCTTTTCAGAGCCAAAGGGGACCCTCCCCTACGATCCTTGTCAGGATTTTATTTGCTAAACCCAGCAAATGAAAATACAACCTGCCCAGTTCAATTTGAATTTCATATAAACAACAAATAATTTCTATCTATACTTAAGTCTCAAGCAATATTTGGGACATAGTTATACTAAAAAGTGATTCTGTTTCTGTGAAGTTCAAATTTAAGTGGGAGTCCTGTATTTCATCCTTGACATCCATCTGAGACAGGCCCTGGGGCTATCTGGCTGCTCCCCGAAGTGGGGTGGAGGCCAGGAATGTTAAGGTGTGTTCAGGTCCGCAATGTGTCTGGCCCTTCTGCCCATTGAACATGCGGCTGTGTTTAAAGAAACGAAACACTTCTGCTGTGAGTCCATTAGATGGCAGAGTTTTTAAGGCTTTGTATTCTCAACTCAGCTCTAAGGGAAGGACAAAGGATCGGCCGGTTTGGCCATAACTGGAAGTCCTTTTACTCCTAATGCTGATGGAAATTTCTCAGGAGGGAGGCTGTGTGCCTTTGGGGGTGGTCACTGATACCTTTCCTGGATTCAGCAAGTGTTTGCTGAGTGCCGCCTTGGCAGCAGGCCCTGGGCGCCACCCTGGAGAGGCACAGACAGGATCAGAAGGCCCCACCCTTGAGGCAGCTGCATCCTGGTGGGGGAGGTAGAGGAAAGGCAAACAGTCACGCAAACACCTTCCAGTAGCCGCAGCTGTGTAGCAGAGCAAGGTGGCAGAGAGGGACCAGGGTGGCAGGGAAGCTGAGACAGAACCTCCGAGAGAGGCACCATCTGAATATGTGGGAAAGAACCTTCCAGGAGAAGGAGCAGCGGGTATGTCAGAGGAGATGAGAGAGGGCCCTGGTGGCCGGCTGGGATGAGGATGGTGGACAGCACCTGGGAGGAGGCAGGAAGGGACTGCACCTTGTCCTCCGGACTCTGGGAGACCCCACCTCCCCCAGCATATATAGGATCTATGATGGAGGTAGGTATCCTCCTAAAATCCATGTGCACCCTGACCTCAGAATGTGCCCTTACGTAGAAATAAGGGTCTTTGCAGATGTAATTAGTCAAGGTAAGGTGAGGTCATCTGGATTAGGGTGGACAGTGTTGCCCAGCGGTGGCTCACACCTGTAATTCCAGCACTTTGGGAAGCTGGAGCATGAAGAGTGCTTGAGGCCAGGAATTTGAGACCAGCCTGGGCAATGTAGTAAGACCCCATCTGTACCAAATTAAAAAAAATTAGCAGAGCATGGTGGTTTACATGGATAGTCCCAGCTACTCAGGAGTCAGAGGCTGGGGGATCGCTTAAGCCCAGAAGTTCAAGGTTGCAGTGAGCTACGATCCTGCCACTGCACTCCAGCCTGGGTGATAGAGTGAGATACTGTCTCTAAAACTAAAACCAAAAAACTCACGGGGGTGGTGGCAGAGAGTGGGGTGAGGCATCTAAGATCCAAGAAATGCTGAAGCTTCCCAGGAGCCCCTAGAAGCTGGAATAGGCAAGAAAAGACTTTCAGGACAGCCTTTTGAGGGAGCACGGCCCTGCCAAAGCCTGGAGCTCAGACTTCCAGCCCCCAAACTGTGGGAGGACAAGTTTCTGTTGTTTTAAGCCACCCAGTTTGGGGTTCTTTGTTCTGACATCCCCAGGAAACTTACACATTTGCCTGATGCCCAGAGGAAATGTCCCTTCCACATCGAAGACACCCTGGGGAAAACCCTGGGGGAAACTCGCCTCCCCACACTCCAACCTCAGGCAGCTCCCTCTGCAGCGTGGTTCATCCTGCTGTACCCAGGCTGGGGGGTGAGGGGCGCTGTGACTCCCGCCCCCGTTATTACAGATCCCAGATAAATGCCACTCTATGGTTACATCTTCTGACTGCAGTGTGACTCAGTTAAACTTGGTCTTAAATATTAATGTAAGAGATACTGCCTCGAGATACTTGCTGCTCCAGGCAGCCAGGAGTCAGCCGAGCCCGGGCCTGGTTTAAAACAGCAGAAACTCACTCTCTCACAGTTCTGGAAGCTGCAAGTCCAAACTCCTGGTGTCAGTGGGCTGTGCTCCCTCCGTAGGCTCTTGGGGAGGAGCCCCCCAGCCTCCTCCAGCTTCTGGTGGTGGCCAGCAGTCCTCAGTGTCCCTTGGCTTATGGACACGTCACCCAGTCTCTCCCTCTGTTTTCATCTGGCCATTTTCCCCCTGTGGCTACCTGTCCCCAAATCTCTCTCCTAATGAGGATACCAGTCCTTAGATAGGACCAACCTGATCCAGTACAGTCTTCTCTTAACTTGATCACACCTGCAAAGTCCCTATTTCCAAATAAGGTCACATTCACAGGCACCAGGAGTTAGGACCCCACCAGAATGCCAACCTGCCGCCCCATACCAGCTGCCTGTGTGACCTTAGACAAGTCTCCTGGCCTCTCTGTGACTCAGTTTCCTCATCTGGAAAGCAGAGACTGCAGTCACTACCCCACAGAATTGTCCTGCAGACTAGAAAAGGTAGACTCCTCAAAGCTTGGCTTTTGTAGGCGATAAAAATGGGCCCTCCCCCCCCCCCCCGCCTGTAATTGTGCAGGTGTCTGGTCCCTTCCCGTCAGTCTTGGAGTCTCATTAGTGCAGAGTCATACTTGGAGATGCTGTGTGGATGGGAGGGACCTGGAGGGGACAGGCAGAGGAGGGCAGCCAGACCCTGGAAGAGTTGCTGCGTCGTGCATAGGGCCTGGGAGGAAGCTGGCGGGCTCCATGAAGGCCTGTCCAGGACCGTGGCTGGCAGCTGCCAGTGGTCTGCGTCAATGCTGGCAGCAGGGTCCACAGGGGGGCCTTCCTGGGCACCCCAGGCCAGGAGACAGCCATACCTCTGCAGGTCCCCGGACCTCTCCAGCCCCGGCTCCCCTGCTGCTGCAAGGAGAGTTGGGGGACCTAGCCCGTTCCCACCTTGGCTTAGCCTCAGGCTCACAGGGCTCACCTGTGTTTGTTTCTGTTTTAGAGGCAGGGCTCACTCTGTTGCCCAGGTGAGAGTACAGTGGTGTGATCACAGCTCATTGTAACCTTAACCTCTGGGGCTCAAGCAAACCTCCCATCTCAGCTTCCCAAGTAGCTGGGACTATAAGTATGCACTGCCATGCCCAGCTAATTTAAAAAAAAATTTTTTTGAGATGGGATCTAAGTTGCCCCGGCCACTTGTAACCTCCCAGCCTCTAGCAATCCTTCCCATTCAGCCTCCCAAAGCTTGAGGTTACTAGTGTGAGCTGCCACGCACAGCCGGGGCACACCTGTCAACAGTACAGAGCCAGGTCTGGGTCATCTGCCCCGGGAGGACCCTGGCTGGGCCTCCAGGACAGAAACACTGTCTATGCATTGCGCTGTGGCAACCACTGTGCTGACCACTGTGGCGAGCCCTGTGGGGACCACTGTGGTGAGTGCCGTGGCAATTGCTGTAGTGACCGCTGTGGTCATCGCTGCGGTGACCTCACTGTGCCTCAAAGGGCACGTCTGAGGATGAAAATAGAAGAGGGCTGAGACGCGACCACTGGGGGGGGCACAGCTGCGCTGTAAATGGCAGCAGCAGAGGCAAAACCTGCCCCTGGGGGCCAGTTCACCTTTCTCCCCTTTCAGGGCCTGTAGAGTCGGGAGGCTGTTGGGCGGGGGCTCCCAGAGAGCAAGAGGAGGGGAACACAGGCAGTGTGACTGAAGGTGACCTTGTCCCAGCGTTGCCTGTGGCTTCCTGCACAGCCCTCCCGGCCCAACCACAAAATGAGCCCCACTGAGGGGACAGGAGCTCTGGGCGAGGCCCCCAGGAGTGCACACATCCCACCAAGCTCTCCCTTCCCACCACGTCCGGCCTTCCCCTGTGTGACTGCCCAGGAGGCCTGTGTGACTGCCCAGGAGGCCAGCAGGTCACCTCACCCAGACTCAGAGCCTGCCCCACAGGTTCCCTGGCCTCCGCCCTCAGGCCTCTCTGTCCAGCAGGAGGAATCAACCCCAGGAGCCTTTCCCAGCTGCTAACTCCCTCTTCTGCTCACAGATGTGGCTGTGAACACAGGCCTTCCTGCAGAGCCGGCTCAGGCCCATCCTGGGGACCCTTGCTTCACAGCCATAGTCCCTGAAGGGTCTGGCTGACCCCTCCTCCAGGAGGGCCACTCTGAGAAACCATTCCATTGGGACAGCCCCCCAATCCTTCAGCACCCCCTCACCTCCTTGGGCAGGAAGTTACCCTTGAGTACAAACCATGCTCCATTCAGCACGGCCAGCTGGAACACACTCTGGGGCTCACTCCCAGAGGAGCTAGGGGAGGCCATACTTTGAAAAGCTGCCTGGAAAACTCCTGCTCCAGGCCTGAGGCCTCGGCAGCTTCCTGCTGTGCAAGGGGGCGCCTCTCTTTCTTGGGGAGGCCTGACTTGGCCTCAGCTCAGCTGCCTCTCCAGGCCCTCCAGGGACATGCTCTGCAGGGGCAGTCCATGGACATGGACGGGAGCTCTTGGCTAGGGGAGGGGGGGTCGAGCCCCTGATTAATCACAGCAGGAACTGGCTGCTTCATCCCAACAGCAAGTTCCAGAAAGGCGGGAGAGCCCAGACACGCGCTGTAGTAAGGTCGCCCCCCACCTGTGCAGGGGTGGCCAGCACATGTTGAGGTCCACCTTCTTCACCTGGACACATCTGATGAGCAAGATCAGTGGGAGTGACATTTAATCGTGGCCGGTGCAGGTCGAGGTTTTAAGCTTTTCACTTCCACCCTTGTCTAATCCTTGTGACTTTCTAAGAATATTATAAGTCACAACCCCTTAGTTAGACAAGTGAAAAGTTCCAGACTCTGGCAAGATTTTAAAAACCACCAGGCTCCTGCCCACCTTTCTCTGGCTGGCAGCTCCCTGCTAGTTCAGCACCTGTTTGTCCCGGATTCCCTAGGAGAGTTCTGAATTCAAATATTCACCCCAGTCTCCCCACAGCACCATTAAGATGGGATTGGTGTGAGGACTGGGATTCTGACACAGGGTCCCCTGGAGGGAGGCGCAGGTGTGTGGGTGTGAGTGCTTCTAACACCCACAGGAGCACTTGTGCACCCTGAGCACCTCCCGCAGCAGGCCCTGAGGAGCTTCCAATGGCAGCTGCTAGAGCTCTGCCCCCCAACACCACCTGCTCCCAGAGTGGACTTTGTGAGATTCCCACAAAATCCTCTGAAGGCAAATGGATGGAGGGGGGCACTTCAATATGGGAGTGATCCTGTCCCTGTGATTTTGGTATTAAAATTTTGGACATTTTGGGGCTGGACATGCTGTGGCCGGTTTCAGGCTATAGGAAGCTGAGCACAGAGCGTCCCGAGCATTGCTTTGGGCAGGGCGGGCGTGGTCAGGGTGGCACCTCCATGCCACCTGTGCAGCCCTGAGTGCCTGTTTCATCATGACGTCAGCACACCCGAGGATCCCGCAGTCCCACTGTGTGCAGCACTGCACCTGTCCCCGAAACCCAGGACTCTGAGAACAGGGCAGCAGAGAGAGTCTTTCCTGTCCAGGGAGGAAATCTGGACCTTCCAGAATCTTCCATTAAGTGTACATGCCTGAGAAAGCCAAGTGAGGAAGAAGCTGGCGCCTGGGGTTCTGTGCATCAGAGTGAGAACCTTCTGTCCAGGTGAAGTTGTCTTCAATGTCCTGAGTGACTGTGGGGGAACAAGGGCCTGGGCAGGGAAATGCCCAGCTCCACGGTAGGCCGCTTCTGATACCAGAAACATCCTGAGCTGATTAAGCATTGCTGTCCCTGTCGTGGTATGGCCTGGGCACACACGAGAAGCCACCAGGTTTCTCTTCCTTGTTTTGTGTTATTTTAACCATCATTTTATCTTGAAAATGAAGTGGCCTGGGTTAAATAGTTCAAAGAACAACTAGAGGATTTTTTTCCTGATTGCATGAGAAATACGCATCCATACTAGAAAATTTGAAAAATACAGAAAAGTGCAAAGAAGACAGGAATCTCTCTAACACCCCCTCCTGGAGGAGGCATTGTAGGCATCTCCTTCCTGGATGGGGGAGATTTAAATGCCAAGGGACACCTGCTGGGCTGGTTATTTGGGCTGGGAAGGTCCCCTCCATGCTTCCCAGGGACTGTCCCCTGAGTGTGGATGGAACAATGCCATTGAGGAGAGATGACCCAGGATTCTGATTAGTACAGAGCTGACTTGTGGACCGGATAATTCTCTGCTATGGGGCAGCCCCAACCCCTACCTGCTGCTAGGAGCACCCCCCCCCCCCCACTCGGTTTGACACCAACAACATCTCAGCACATTGCTCAGTGTCCTCTGGGGAATGAAGCCACTCCTGGGTGGTGCCCCCAATACAGAGTTACCATGTATGCACCACCCATTTTCAGAGATTACAATGTAGCATGCCTCACACCAAATTACAGCTCTTTTTAAAAATTGTCTCTCCTGGGCGGCACCTGTGGCTCAAAGGGGTAGGGTGCTGGTCCCATATGCCGGAGGTGGTGGGTTCAAGCCCAGCCCTGGCCAAAACCCACAAACCACAAATCATAAATAAATAAATAAAAATAAAAATAATTGCCTCTCCCCCACATCTACCCAATTCCAAAAAGGATTATAGGAAACTTCAAAATTTAATCTGCTACAATGAAATTTTTTAAATAAGTAATAGCAGATAAGGGAAAATGGAAAGTAAGAGTAGCTTAGTAAAATAGATGGACGGTAAAAAATAATACAGCAAATTCCCCCAGCAAGTGCCCAGGCACGATGAATAGAGAGGACTGCATGTTTCAGAGTTCCCAGTCAAAAGGGAAAATTACTGCTTGCTTAGGAGAAATTCAGTGTCACTAAAATTTATACCCTTTATTGAGCTCCTGCTCACATCTGTCCAGCAGCTGATCACAGCCCTTGGTATAAGTTAGTCTCACCTTGGCTCATTGATCCAGTATTTATTGAAAGGTTACTGGGCACCTGACTTTGTGCTGGACAGTGGATACACCAGATGACCACCAGCAAACGGGTCCCACCCCCTTGATATTGACCCCCTTGAAAAGAGTGGTCAGTGGCACAGGGAGAAGGGAGGAGCTGCTTGTGTTGGGGGACTGGCTTCCCCCGACATGTGCTGTCTGAGCTGCCGTCAGATGAAGGAGGTCAGAGACAGGGTCAGGGAGGGGACCCCCATAGGGAACAGCAGAAGACTAGAGGCCTTTGGCAGGTGGCATTTGGGGTGACAGCTTTATTGAACTGTAATTCACATGCCGTACAATTTTCCTGTTTAAAGAAATCAATTAAGGTGTGACTCACGCCTGTAATCCCAGCATTCTGAGAGGCCGTGGCAGGTGGATGGCTTGAGCTCAGGAGTTAGAGACCAGCCTGAGCAAGAATGAGACCCCGTGTCTAATAAAAATTGAAACCCAGGGCAACAGAGTGACACTGTCTCAAAATGAAAGAGGGAAAGGAGGAAAGAATCCAATTCAGTCGTTTTAGTGTATTCACAGGGTTGTGCAAAAATTGCCACAATTGCTCTCAAAACATTTTCATCACCCCTGAAAAGAAACCCCATCCCCTTTACCTACCACCCCCCACTCCTCCCCCGGCAACCAGCAATCTACTCTCTGGCTCTGTGACTTTACCTATTCTGGGTATTTCGTGTCAGTGGAATCATACGGTGCACTGTGTTTGCAAGGCTCATGCATGTTACAGCGTGTTGTTGGAATTTTGTTCCTTTTTGTGGCTGAGTGACATTTTATTTCATGTCTGTACCACAGTTTGTCCATCCACTTGTCAGTGGATGGGCATTTGGGCTGTTCCCACTGTGGCTGTTGTGAATGGGGCCGCTGTGGATGTTTGTGACCAGGTCTTTGTATGTGTTCAGTTCTTTGGGTACATACCCAGCAGAGGAATTGCTGGGTCACGTGGTGAGGCCAGTGACATTTTACACTGCGGTGACTAAGAGTCTTGTGAATCTCACTTAACTCAGTGCTGCTGAAAGCATCCCATCTGGTTAGGAGCAGTCCCTTAGGAGCAGTGAGAGGAGAGCAGGAGCAGCCCTGATGGGATCTGGGGACTTGCCAGGGCACAGGGATATGTGTGAGGAAGTAAGTGGAAGACTTGCCCCCCTCACTAGGCCAGCGTGGGCACATCACTCGGAGCTCTTGGTAAAGGCATGACCTCGCTGGCTTAGACCCAGAGCCATCGCTTGCCTGGGCCCAGGTGGGGCCTAGGACTCTGCCTTTGTGATATCCAGCCACCCCTGATCAGAGGCTGAGCAACCCTGCTCTGGACAGTGGGCAGGATGAGAGCAGATGCCTCCACAACAGGCACATAGTAGGTGCTCAAATGCTCTTTGAACAGATACATGTAATCCTCTTTATAAAAAGGGTTGATATTTAAAGATTCTGTGAGATCGTCTGAGCGAGTTCCATTTTGGCTCTGGCCTTGCATATTCAGGGAAGTTGGGATGCTAAGATCGTCTCCTGTTCACACCATATAAAGAGTCCACAAGCAGAGAGAAGTGTCAGGGGCTAAAACTTCCCTGAGCCCCAGGAGGAGACCAAAGGCAGAATCTTTACCATCTGTGGCCTCCTCTGCAGACCTGTGAGCTCCCAGAAGGTTAGAGCCTATCGTCCTTGAGTCCTGCTGTCCAGCCTCAAGGAGGGGCTCATAGGTCAGCCCTGCCCTCACCCGAGAGGCTTGGGAAGGGCATCAACCTGCCTGGAGTGCAGGGACCCAGGCCTGCCATTCCTGTTGCTTAAGTGGGCAGCTGGCAGGATGAAGGCAGAGCTGGGCCCATGGACGATGGTGAGAGGCCCCCACTGGCCCCTGGAGGTGGCATCCATGATTTGTCAGGGTGTCCTTGGCAAAAGCATCGGCTCTGCCCTCCTGGACCTCTGTCGCCAGGCCCAGGTTCCACCCTCAGGGTCTGATTCCTGCTCCCAAGTCATGTCCAGGCTGGTGGAGAGGATACAAGGGTGACACTGACCTTCAGGGGGAAGGACTTCAGGAGACTGGATTGGAGCAAGGCTTATTCTCAACTTTTAACTTCTGTGGCAAAAGGCAGGGCAGTGGATTATGGGCACCTTTTCTGGGCTATATCGGGAGCAGAGGGTGTGAAGGTCCCCACAGAGCTGACCTGGGACGGATGGAGCAGCTCTGTGGGTCACACCCTTCATTTTTTCAGTGGAGGCCCAGAGGCCCACGGAGGGCAGGACTCCCACCTACAATCACACAGCGCAGCAACAGCAACAGCAGGGCAGCAGCCAGACCCCGTCACCTCCCATAGGACAAGAGGCGACCTGGGAGGCAGCTTTAACCAGGCCCCACCCTGCAGGGTCGAGGGGTCAGAGGGCAGAGCCAGCCCCTCCAGACGCTGAGGATGGGGCCCCGTGGGGGAGGGGCTTCACTCCTTCAGTCTCTCATTCATTGCAGAGAATTTACTGAGCACCAGCTGTCAACTAAGTACTGTCAGAGGTTTCTTTCCTTGGGCCATCCGCAGCATTCTTACCAAGGCACGTGGTCTCTTCTCCACATTTCTGGTGATTTGGCTTCTTGTGCCAAGCCTCCAAGGACTTCCTCTCCTGTACAAGAACCAGGAGCAGTGCAACTGGAAACTCACCTGGGGAGACTCTGGCGGGAGCTGGATGCCACAGGCTCCGCTGTCCACCCTGGCTGCAGTGCCTGCCTGCCCCTGGGCTGATCCTGGCCCAGCAGCTGTCAGCCTGGAGCAGCCAGTGGCGCCTCAGGGGATGGCCAGGGCAGGAGGCCTGTGCCTCCTTCTTCATTAATAATGAATGGCCGGACGCTGCCTGTGCCTCGCCCTGCTCGCCTAATCGACTCCGTGGGAGCTGCAGCAGCCCCAGCGTGCAGAGCGGAGCCGGTGCCAGGCCCCCACTGAGAGCCTCTGGAGGCCTGAGAAAGCAGCTGCTCCCCCGCCTCCCACATCACTGCCCCAGAAGAGAGTCACAGCGACCCTGCTCAGCCCCCTTGGCTGCATGAGCCACGAGGACAAGGACGAGCTCACACTGGAGGGAGCCCTCCCCTCTCCGGCAGAGGCAGTGATCTTGTTCATCCGGAACAGCTGACTGCCCAGCCCTGCCAGGCACTTTTGGAGACTACAGGGCTGGGGACCTGGGCATCCAGAGCTGGACCAGGGCACAGACAAAGGAAGGACCCACAAAGACAAGAGAGATGTGACCCCCCCCCCCCCCAATGATAAGGTCTTCCTTGCACAGTCCTGGAAACCTGGTTCCTTCCCTTGGAGACTGCACAGCCTTTTTCTTTGCCGTTGCCTTCGGAAATCCTTCCCCTTGAAGGAGCACAGCTTTCTCACCTCCTGGGATAAAGTCTTGTCCCAGAGGGAAAAGAGTTTCTAGCAGACAGGTAACTCTGAGCCCAGGAGGCGGGGCCGCAGCCAGGGTCTGACCAGGGCCAGCATGCAGGTGTCCTTCGTGTGCTCGGAGCACAGCCTCAAGGGCCGGGGCCCCGAGGAGCGGCTGGGCCGGCCAGCGGCCAGCAGCCCCAGCCTGAGCTCCCGCGGCCGATTTCGCGCCGTGGCCATGGTGGCCCGGAGTCTGGGACAGCTGTCAGTGCAGAGCCTCCCATGCACCAGTGACGTCAGCATGAAGCAGCACGGGATGAAATATAGGTACGAGGGGCAGATGGTTTGCGGGCGGGGGCTGTCCTCCCCACTGGCCCACCTTCGGAGCCCAGATAACCTGCAAATTCCTGTTTGTCAGACTTGGCAGTTCATACTATCCCAGGAGGCCCAGAGGGGCCTTAGACCTGGTGAGAGAAAGTTGGGGGCCCTGCCCCCACACTCGTCCTTTGCACCCTCCCTACATACAGTCCCAGTGCCTTGAGCCAGGTAGGGGCTGAGCCGCGATGGAAGCGCTGGTTTTGGAGAGGTCCAGCCTGCACATGAATTATCAGGATGCCGTCTCTTAACACTTCCCAAGTTGGCACCAACACCAGCTACGCACCCAATGCCTGGCTATTTTTTTTAGAGACGGGGTCTCACTCTTGCTCAGGCTGATCTTGAACTCCTGAGCTCAAGCAATCCACCTGCCTTGGCCTCCCAGAGTGCTGGGATTACAGGCATGAGCCTCCACACCTGGCCAGAAGTTTGATATCCTTTAAAGAACCTCAGGGGTAAAGGCTTTGGGTCCCATCCAGTAAACTTAGCAAAGATAATTCAGAATGAAATTTTCTACTCTAGAAGGTATGAGGGTTTACATCTTCTGTTAAGGAGGCATCAAAAGCTAGACATGAATAGAATATGTGTGTGTATATGTGTGTGTGCGCGTGTGCGTGTGTGTGTGTGTGTGTATTTTTTTTTTAGTTTAGACGCCTGTTACAGGCTGCACCTCTTAAGTCAATCCTAGGAGCATCAAAGGGGAATTAATAATACAAGTGAGATTACTTGTAATCATATAAAGCACTATGTAAATGGGAATTGTGACTATTAACACAGTCCCCCCACAAGGTTCCCTGAGGAGTAGTTATCAAAGATTGCAAGTGCTCAGGGTGACCATGTGTGTGCCTATGTGTGTATGTGTGTACATACAGACGTGCACGCCTGAGGCAGGATAGGCCAGCCGGCCAGTGAAGAGCACTGTTCATTGGGCCGGTATGTTTGCAGCCCGGGTTCAATTCCAACCACCCACCACCCACCCCCACCCTGTCCAGGGAAGCGTGCAGAGCCTTACACCTGGCAGGGCCCAGGGAGCTCTCCTTGGTGCCGTGAGAAAAGAAGGCCAGTTCAGATGTCTGTAGGTAGGACAATGGGTAGTTTCTTAACAGCTGAGATGGGACTCGGAATCCAAAGCATGCCCGGTCAGTTGTCCCTGCTCAGCACCTCTCCTATCCTGCTCACAAATTGCTCCACAGTGACTATCCCAGGGCCACAGCTGGGGTACAGGGTGGAACCTGACCCCCGACTCTGACCACCTCCCTTAGGAGACTGGCCCTCCCCAGCAGCAGCTCCAGGCACAGCTGCCAGCAACACGACATAGCCTGCCGGTGCTATGCTCTCCCAGAGGCCCTGGAGGCGCTGGGCGCAGGGCAGGGGGAGGCAGAGTAAGCAAGGGAGGAGCCAGCAATTAATCTCAAGGGTCTGACCCCAGGGCCTGGGCTTCTTACCCCCCAAATTATACCCCAACATCATCCTAAAGCAACACTCCCTGGTCCCCAGCTCCAGCTGGAAGGTAAAGACATGGACGCCCAAGGCCTGACCTTAGGGGGCCTGGAGTGTGGGATGGGACAGACCTGCTGCCCTGAGTGGCGCAAGGCACCAGCAGACAGGTGGGCTCTCACTCATCCCTCAAGCGAGCCCACAACGGCGATGTTGCTCTCCTTTCCCTTGATCAGGAATTTTGTCCTCCGCCCAGATGACTGAAAAGAGTAGAACTCTTTTTAAAAGGGTTCATGATTTCCTGGAGCCTTCCAACCCTGGCCCTGCACGAAGTCTGGAGTACAGCATCTAGGGGCGTGACGTCTTCGGTGGCTGCAAATGGGCGTTAGCGCTTTCTTCTGGCAAAGGTTACATCTGTGTGTCCTCATTAGCCATTTTTTCCAGACCATGAGAGAGGCATGAGGCAAGTTAATGAAGACCGATGATTTTATCATTATGTCAAGTTTTAATTAGGGGGAAGAAATGTGTAGGACACAATTTTCGTGTCCAGAAAGTTTAAAGGGGCCGAGTGTCAGCCGCCCTGGGCCAGACCAGGCTGAAATGCATTGTATATCCCCCACGCCCCCCACCGAGCAGCCGTCTTTACAGAGCTTCCCGCCTGGAGGTGCCCTGTCCCTTCTCATTCCTTCTCCCGAGGCCTGGCAGCGATGGCAGAACTCATACCATCATTCTAACAGGGAAACAAGTTGAGCAGGGTAATTGCAGTATCATGCGGTGTCCTAGTTTCATTAAATTATTCCTGTGGGTGGTAAGTGGAAAGGCAGCTGAGGAGCCAGATGCCCTGGGTCCCCGCCCTGGCACAGGAAGAAACTCAGAGCCCGTTCGGGGAAATGGGTCCACTTCATGCCAATCAAACCGGGAATGGGTAAGAATCAGGAAGCAGGGCCACTTTGGCCCATCCTCCCCGAATGGGTGGGCAAAGGGCACCTCTGCTCTTCAGGTCCAGCAGGTGGGCTCAGCTCTGGTGCTCAGCTCCTCACCTGTCTGCTGGTACAGCTGCTCTGTCCCACTGGACAAGAAGCCCTTCCAGCATGGAGTTCTGTGCTTACGAAAGGGAAGTTTCCAGAGGGGTGTGCCTGACCAGGCCTGCAACAGAGCAAGTCAGGACGTTGCCCTCCAGGGCCCTAGTGGAAGTGGTCCTGCCTTGCTCCTGGAGGCCAGGATTTATCTAGACCAGGCACCCACTGGGGCCTGGGGTCTGCAGATATCCAGACGTGGAGAACAAGGCCCTGAGGGATTCCTGTCTGTGCATTTCTCCAGGGAAAGGGCCTTTATCAGTTTCTCCAGGAGGTCTATGACCCCAAAGCAGCTGAGAGCCTCTGATCAGAATTTTTTGTCCTTTTGCTCCTTTACTGAACCCATTCTAAGCGACTTTGTCCTTTCTCACCAGTTTCTTTCTCGTGAGCAGAAATTGCTCAACAGGCCCAGCTTGAGCAGAACTGACAAGGGGTACAGTTGGGCCCTGCTTTCTAGCAGCCAGACGCACAGCCTCTGGGCTGGTGCATGTGAGCCTTGCGGAGAGGATTGCTAGGTTATTTCACTGGTTTACTTTGAACACAGTAGTAGCTAAAGCCCATTGGATGTGTCCATTGTGTTGTGTGAGGAAGCGCCCACCCTGCCATGTCCTGTACTGTGGCTCCCTTGGCCCCCACCCGGACCCCTTTAGAAAACAAGACATGTATGATGCCGTGTCCTGTGCCCTGTGCCCCGGGAACACACGAGAAAGGCACCATGGCGAGCCCATTCTACAGATGGCAACACTGAGGCGTCAGACAGTTTCACAAAATGCCCAAGGTTATCCATCCAGGAAAGCTGAACCGGGATTTGAGCTCTGACTTCAGAGCCTCTCCCCACAGCCTCTGCCTGAGCCTCCCCTTCCTGAAAGAGAAAGCTGCTGCCCATATGTTCTCCTTCGGGGGACTCTGGACGCGTGGAGTGTAGTCTGGCAGCTGAGCTGGCTTTAATGGGAAGTTGTATAATAAACCTAGGCCAGTTAAAACTACCTTCAATTTCATGACACATTCAACTGTTTTCAAACTGGCATGCGATAGAGGTGAGGTCCAGAGGTCTCGTAACCAGGGAAACTGAGGCTGTGGAAGTCAAATTGGGCCCATGTTGGGGGCAGTGGTCCCACACTGCTTTCTGGGGACAAGGCTTGGATAAAGAAGGGAATCAACTGAGGGTACAGCATCAGCTGAAGTCAGAAGGTGGTGGCCCCAGGGAAATGCCCTTGGCAGGGAGGCTGGGCTTCTCCCCAGCATCTCTCATGGATCCCCAACTCTCACAGCATCCCACGGGAAGTGAAGTCTGACCCCAGCTGTAGCCACCTGGCCACTGGTCAACTCCACACCCTGGGTCCCCGGAAAAAAGGATAGGGCGGGTGCCACCAGGGTGAGGCATGTGCACCAACTGCCTGGCTGGGATCCCAGTTCCCCCATGCCGTGGAAGTCATGGTATCATATATCATTGACATGCAGGGTGCTGTATACAGAGCTGTGGAAGAATCTGGGGCTCCCAGCCGGCCTGGGTCAGGACAGATGGACGTACCAGGCCTCAACAGAGGCTGCTATCCTCTTCCACCTCCTGAGGATGCTAAAGACAGCCCGAGGCCTGTTCCCATGGCCTCTGGGCAGCACCGTGAGGCAGACACCTTGGTGGCCCCTTGACAGATGCTGCTTTGTTGGGAGCTGGTGCCACCAGGCTCTGGTGCTGCTGGCTGTGGCTGTAACAAAGGCCAGAGTTGGCCTGCTGGGACCCAGCAGCCACCACGGGGGCAGGGGAGCAGATCCACAGGCCATGTGGTCCAAGTGAGGTGGGAAAATCTGCTACCCCGATCTCAGAGAGGGAGAGGACACCAGAATCAAGGGTGGCCTCTAGAGAGGAGTGAGGGGACGGCCAGTGACGGTACCACAGGGCTGAAGTCAGCCATGTTTTCAACCATAAAACAAGACAGGTTCATATGCATTATTGTCTGTCTTGTTGGTGACCAGCAGACCTGTACCAGCAGTGTGGCCATGACATGGTGTGGGTTGGGGGACAGATGGCATGTCACCACAGGGGCCAGGAGTAGTGGCATCTCTGCACAGGTCCCGGTGCCTTTCAGGCCTCAGGACGCTTGTGGACTGGGGTGGGAGTGGGGTGGGGGCTGGCAGGGCCTGCCTGGAGCTGAGGACTCACACCACCATTTGTTTTCTAGGAACCTGGGCAAGTCCGGCCTGCGGGTCTCCTGCCTGGGGCTCGGTGAGTGTGGAGTGTCCTGGGCGCAGTGGTGGCCAAGGGAGCAGAGGCTTCAAGAGGGAATAACCCTCAGCATCCCCCAGGGGGTAGCAGCACCCAGAGCCCAGGATTCTGGGGAGCTTGGTTACCAAGGCACTGGGGAGGTGGAGACATGCACGTAGCCTTGGCACAGCAGGGAGAGGACACTGGGGCTTCTGCTCACAGCCCCCACCCCAAACCACAGAGATTTCTTTCCACTCTTGACTGTACTTCCACTGCACTTCCACTCTTGAGAGCATCCCTCTTGAAGGCTAGTGGGCTTTGCACTCTTTCTCCACACACAAACTCTGTTCTGAGAGTACGCCATTCTCCACCTCCACACTGTACATAATACATCCTACACTGTCCCTCCCCACCCGCCCAGCCCCGTCCCAGCAGCAGCCTCAGGACGACCTTGCTTGTTCTCAGGGAGCCATTTCTGGTACTGTCCCTGCAACAGGAGCCATGTTAGCATAAGTCAGGGCAAGCATTTTCTGAGTCCCTTTGCCTCCCCATTCCTCCAGGGCCTGCAGCCAGCTGCTTACTCTGGAGCCCTTTGTCCCTTCAGTCCAGTGGCCCCAAGAGAGAGAGTCTTGCCCTGAAGGCCAAGTGTCCACACAGACCAAGGACACACTCATTGTAGACGTAGACTAGCATACCCATGGCTGCCCCCTGGGCCCTGCAGCCTGAGTTCTGAACACCCACAGAGGGAATCTGGCTCCCTGGCAGGTTCGCTAACTTGAACCTGTGTGTCTCGTTCCAGGAACATGGGTGACCTTTGGAGGCCAGATCACCGATGAGGTAAGACATGGCTCCCTCAACACCCCAGCGTCCCGAGGGCTCCCCTGGACATGCCTGCACCGGTGAGCATGTGCTCCCGGAGCCACTGTGGCCACCTCCCTCTTTGTTTGGCAAGAGGGCCTGCCCCTGTGAGCCCCCAGAATGATGAGCGGCAGTGGCCAAGGAAGATGCCAAGTCAAGTGCCCCCACCCAGGCGCTGGGTGCCTTGGAGCCTCACCACGCCCCTGAAGCTGAGGCCCCATGTGAGTTTGAACCTTCAACAAATACCTGTTGAGGCCACATAGAGGCAGCCTCAGCAATCTTTGCTGCAAGCCGAAGAATCGGAGTAGATTTATGTTGCACCAGCTCCTAACTGTGTGTTTCCCGTAACTGTCATGAGCTGTATCCGTCACAGCCTAATGTATTTGCTGGGGCTTCTGTCAGTTAGGGTAGAAGGGTGAATGCCAAAGAGATGCTTATGTGCTTCCAGCGCCTCTGGGTCTTGGAAGAGGAGGGAGAAAGCGTTCCCAGGCTAGCCTGCGCTTCTGGACAGCGCAGCAGTGTCTGGAAACGAGAACAGTGGCATTTGCTGAGAGAGCTCTGGGCGTCTACACAAGCAAGGGTTCTCTGTCTGCCCTACTTGCTGTTGGAATGGTTGCATTTAGAAAATAATCAGTGAGTTGATTCAAGACCTTGTTAGCTGTGATTGCTTAGTTAGTTTTCCAAGGAAAAGTCTGCTATCAAAATTTAAATGCATGTAGTTTGTGTTTGGGGCCGTTTTTAAGCCAGTAGCTGGTCATTTGCCCCTTGCTTTGAGGTTGCTAGGTACAGACTATGTGAGTATAAAATTGGGAGTTTTTAAGGCGAAGGGAATTGCCTTCCCTAAGCCCACCAGCTTGGTTCAGTCAGACCTGTAGGGCCTACGTGGTTTGCTCCAAAAAAAAGTCTTGCCTGACTCAGCCTTGTTTTCCTTTCCGTGTGATTACTAAGCAGTAGGTGGGAGAATTCCATAGCGGAGTATAAGTTCACTCCCAGCCAGCATTAGCTGCATGACCTGTGATGTCCTCGTGGGAAAGACACAAAGCTGAGTGAGAACTTTCTCACCAGCAGCTCAGAGAGTTGACTTGGGACCCAGCGGCAGCCCTGGCTGGCCCAGCTCTCAACATTTCCATGAGAAACACAAGGACATGCAATGAAAATGGTGGAGGCCATTTCTGGATGACACCGGGTGGGAAGGACAAAGCACCCAGCAGATGCAGAGTCAGGGTTCTGAAAGGTTGTGGCAGGTGACAAGGGGCAAGTGAAGGGGCTGAGTGAAGGGCCAAGAACTTTTGTATTAAATCCTGTAGTTTGTGTCCAAAAAGGAAAATCAATATGTCCATACGACGGCCCCACCTGGTTGCAGCCCAGGTGAGGAATACCTGGGGTTTCATCTCTAGTTAGCGGCCTGCTCTGACTGAGCCAGCGAAGAATCAAGGACCGTCCTGGGCTGCTTTTCTGGGTTTTTGGTTTTCGGCTTTTTTCTTACATATATAAAACAGAGAATTTATCATTTTAACCACTGGTAAGTGTGTAGTTTGCTGGGCAACCATCACCATTATCTATTTTCAGAATTTTTCATCACTCCGAACAGAGGCTCCAGCAGGAACTCCCCAGCCCTTCTAATCTACCTCCTGTCTATGAATTTCACAGCCTATTGTTGTAAATAAAGTTTTATTGGCACAGAGCCACACCTATTCCTTTACTCATTGTTTGTGGCTCTGAGTCTCTAGGCCCTTTATACAAGAAGGTTTGATGTCCCTTATTCTATGGGGTCATGGCAACTACAGAGCTGTCATGCAGACAGAAGCTCAGCCCTGTTCTGTGCCACACCAGGGACATAACACAAGCCTGCGGGAGTGGGATGAACTTCCTGGTGAGGCAGGAGTGGCAGCCAGCCTCGTGTGGCACCGTTTACAGGACCCCGTCACATTCTTTGCTGATTCTCACAAGACGTCAAGGCAGGAAGCAGACAGTGTTGGTAAACCTAAGGTCACATGGCCGAGGACGAGCTCTGTCATGGTCAGCCTCAGGTTTCCAGCCCTCCCACTAGATCCCCTCTCTGTGACCTGACACTGCAGCTCGGGTAGAAAACTCACTTTCAGAAGCATGTGTCCAAGACAGGCTGGGTAATCCAAATTTCAAAGAGTAGTGGCTGAGAGCCTAACATGTATTATCTCACTTAATCTCCTATAACCTAGAGAGGTAGGTGTTAACTGCCACTTCAGGGAAGCTGAGTCTCCAGGATATAAGCAAGTGCCAGAGGTCACAGGTGGCTGGTAAGGGGGGTGTCCCCCAAGGCTCTTTGCCCCAAAACCTGTGGCTGGCTCTCAGCTCTGGGGTAGCCATTCTGGGTGAGGATGGAGTCCTTGTCCCTGGGGTGGGAGTGACAGGGAGGTGGCTTTTATGTCTCCTAAGGTTCCTTCTGACTTTAATTTCTGATACTCTGACACTGGAAAGAAAAAGTCACAAAGTAAAGGCTCAGCAAAATAAAGAGTGCACAAGTCTTTAGAAGCCACGTTTTGAAGAATCATGTGGGAAAGACCCATGAGAGAGAGGGCGGAGGACGTGGAGAGCCTATGCCCATATACCCAGACACACATTAGGGTTGTGATTTTCTAGGGAAACAGCATCTACTCACATAGAAAAATTTAAAGGAGGAATTACACAAAAATCATAGCCTTAAAAAAAATAAATAAATAAGAAAAAAGCACAGCCCTGAAAATCCAGGTTCACTCCTTCTGTTCCTTGTCTCTAGCCATCCAAGATGCTCTCCTGGGTGTAATTGCAGTTAAGTTTGTTTCTTCCCTTTTGATTGAGGACAGGTGAGGTTAGGCCTGACATCCTGTGTCAGAGTCCTAATCCTGCAGCCTGACGGGCCCTCAGGGGTCTGTGGTGGCTGCAGATTTCTTCAGACTGCCTGAACTTTCCTCCTCTGTGGAGGGAACCAAGTGTGTTCAGGGGCTGTTGAGCCCTTGGTTCCTGGACTGTGCGCAGAAGGAGGAGGCCTTGCTAGAGTAGGGGCAGGGCAGGGCCAGGGGTAGTCAGGGCAGTGGGGAAGTGGTGGGAGTGGCACAACCAGAGGCCACCAGTGCCAGCTGACAGATGTCTCCATTCAACACATGCTTGCCAAGTGCCAGGTCCCTGCCCACTTTCTAGCAAGGGGGACAGCTGGTGAGGAAGTGAGCACGCGATGGTTGAAGGTACTGTGAGGGTGTATGAGCTTCCTGTGGCTGCCGTAACAAACAGCCACCAACAGAGTGGCTCAAAACAACAGAAATTTATTCCCCCACAATTCTGGAGGCCAGAAGCCAAAATCAGAACCTCTGAGCCTAAATACAGGTGTCAGCAGGGCAAGCTCCCCCTGGGAGGCCCCAGGGAGCCCTCCTGCCTCTTCCATTGTGTTCCCTGGCCTGTGGACACATCTCTCCCATCTATGTCCCCCAGTCACATTCCCTTCTTCTCTATCTGTGTTGAATCTCCATCTGCCTTACCTCCGGTCAGCATTTAGGGTCCACTTAGGCAATCAGGACAATCTCCCATCTCAAAATCCATCATTTAATTCCACCTGCAAAGTCCCTTTTTCTACTTAGGGTAACATTCACGGGTCACAAGGACCTGCTACATCAGGAGGACGTTATTTAGTTGATCACAGAGAACAAGAAAATAGAGAAAGGGGGGCTGGGCTGAGGGCCCCTCTTGCTACAGTGGGGTCAGGAGGTGAGCAACTGGGCCATGGGGACAGCAGAGGTGGAGCCCTAAGGCCAAGTGTGGGGGGACACGGGGATTCAGGAGACAGGGTCAGGGGTCAGGGACTTTGACTTGGATCATCTGTGGGACGGAAGCCACAGGAAGGTTTCAGCAGAGAGGAAATTTGACCTGCCTAAAAGGGTTCAGAGCATACCTGCCTGCTGTGCCAGAAATAGCTGGTCAGGTGGGGCTTCTCAAAGTTTAATGCACGCAAGTCTCCCAGGACCTACGTAAAACTCAGGCCCTGATGTGGAAGATCTGGGGTGGAGCCTAGGAGTCTGCATTTTTGGTGCTGATGCTGCTGGTAATGGACCAAGCTTTGCCTGGGGAGGGCTCAGAGGACAAAGACAAATTCAGAACAATTAGGAGACAATTGCAAGAAACCAGTAGGGAGTGGCTGGGGCTCAGAGCAGGGTGGGCACAGTGGAGGTGGGGAGAGCAGTCAGGTCTGTTTGCAAGGGGATGGTGACAGTGGTGGCTGAAGTCTCACGCTAAGCGGGAGAAAGATGAGTCAAGGAGGGTGGCCAGGGAAGGCAGGACCTTGAGGAAGCTGCAGGCCCCTCTCCCTGCATACCAGTCCCTCTGCTGGCAGCACCCCTCCCCACCACTCACCCCTTTCCTGCCCAGAAAAGTCCTAAACACCTTTCCAAACGCAGCCCTGGAAACTCCTCAACATCCTTCAGAACCCAGCCCTAGAAACTCCTAAACATCCTTCAAAAGCCAGCCATCAGAATTCCAACAGTGCTACCACACAGATAAACCTTGAATAAGCCAATCACACAAAAGATAATTAGGACTTCACTTTTGTCACAGACAGAAAAGTAGACTGGTGGGTGCCAGGAGCTGGTGAGGGAATGGGGAGTCAGTAGTTGATGGGGATAGAGTTTCTGTTTCAGAAGATGAAGAAGTTCTAGAGGTGAATGGTGTTGACAGCTGCATAATACTGTAAATGTGCTTTTCTTTTTTCTATGTGTATTTTACCATAACTCTAAAAGCTATTTAATAAATACAGTAAATTTATTTAACTTAAAGAAATTGAAAGAGATCTCCATAAGCTGGCATGAGTTAGTGTCCAGAATGTATTATAAGCAAAACAAAACCAAAGTTCAGATGGACGGGTAGTATCCCTTCGCAAGAAAGGTGGGTGTAGAAGAAAATATACAGGTGTCCCAAAGACAGAAACCAAAATATAAAAGCCGAGCCCTCAGCCCTCTCCTCTCACACGCCCTGCAGAAAGGCACATGTGCCCTATCCGTGGACCTGGCCCCATCAGGGCCGCCCTGCCCTTCTGGGCCCTGCTGAGCCCTGGCTATGGGGGCGCATCCAGGACCTGATTCAGGACAGAGGAACGCGAACCAGTTGTGTGTGCTGGAGCCTCAGCTGGGGAAGGAGGCGCTGGGTGGTGTGAGATTCCTTGGAGCTCCCTTGGGGGGGGGGGGGGGCAAAACCAGGAGGGGGCACCGGGGGCCGTAGGGCCCCCCTGTGTAATGGGGACCATGCAGGTGCGCACCAGAGGGACCCCCCACACAGC
>CAUYPK010164771.1:0-50058 GCA_963574355.1 Loris lydekkerianus | reverse complement strand
GGGGGTAACATACATAATTAATTTTAATTTAAGTTTAATTCTAGAATTGTTTATTATTATATTTATATATATTTTTTTTTTTTTTTTTTTTTTTTCAGTGAAAGAAATAGTCACCCAGCTTGCTGTAATTTTCCCCTTGGTTCTCTGCAATAAAATCTACCTCACCATATTTGGGGAAAACTTGGCAGCAAAAAAGTACAACTTGCTATTAAGTAGCTTCCACATGCTTTAAAAATACATTGTGAAATCATATTTGGCTGGGATAGATGTCTCTAGATTGTTCATGGAAGTCTAATTGGTTCTCAAACAGATGGAGAGAATGCCATCGACCAGATACAGAGTTTTTTTCTTCTTTTCCAAGTAGAAGTAAGCACTTTCGACGCTGCTTTGACCAAGTCTCAAAGTGTGCTCTCCATAATCATTTGAGCCCTGTGAGTGAAAGAACGCATGATACCAATAAGGAGAAACTTCCATGTTCCTTTACGTTATTCCGTGTATAAGTTTCATCCCTGCTTGTCTTAGATTCCACCCTACTCCCACATGGCTGCCTCACTTCTTGCTACATACATGCTGCGTCCCACCATGCCCTCATCCTCACCTCACCGCAGCTTTTACCAGGTTCTTATTATATATAATGTTTTCCATGTCTTCAGTGTTTACTCTTTTTTTTTTTTTTGTAGAGACAGAGTCTCATTTTATCGCCCTCTGTAGAGCACTGTAGCATCACAGCTCACAGCAACCTCCAACTCTCCAACTCTTGGGCTTAGGCAATTCTCTTGCCTCAGCCTCCTGAGTAGCTGGGACTACAGGTGCCCGCCACAACGCCTGGCTATTCACGGTTTACTTTTTTTACTTCACAGAATATAGTGCCCGCAATGCTCTTTTTTATCTTTCTGGAATTATTCTCGAAGTAAACTCACAAAATAGTCATTCTAGCAAAAAGAGAGAGAAAGAAGAGAGAGAAGTAATATAGAAAGCTATTGTAGAAAAACGTCACATTGTTTTGTTCAGTTTTAGTTTTATCTTTTTTCATTTTTTTGGTGGAAGAGAGAATAGAGTTTAATTCACTTTCAAGGTAAGTGGTGGCTTTAGACTTAACAGTCACTGTGACTTGTGACAGAAGTATGAGTGTGAGTGTGTTCATGGGCACCTGCACGGTGTGCGGTGGTGCAAACCGCAGGAGGGGAGATGGGCAGACTCGGCTGGCTCAGTAGCTGGTACCTCAGATACAGCACTTATTTTGTGGCAAAAACATCTGTGTCTTTCTCTCCACCTCCACTCTTTTCTATACATTTAAAAAAAAAGGCTTTGATTTTAAAATAGTTTTACAATTATAGAGAAATGTTGAAGATAGTACAGAGAGTTCTCTCCTATTCACATCGCTTCCCTATGTATTAACATTCTTAAGTGATAAGACATTTCTCGTTATTAATACCACAATATTGATAAATTCTAATTAAACACCAAGTCCATGCTTCATTCATGTTTTCTTAAGTTTTGTATTTTCTGTTTCAGGACCTCAACCAAGGTACAACTTTACATTTAGTCATTCTGTTCCTTAGCTCCTTCTAGTTTTAATCATTTCTCAAATATTTCTTATGAATAAAGACTTTAACTGTTTTGAGAAATATTGGTCAGGAGTTCGTACAATGTTCATAGATTAGTCTGATTTCATTTTTTTAAGATTAGGCTATTAGGATGACTTTTTAAAGGAAATCCACATAAGTAGTTTGAACATTTTGTTACATAATATCACGGGTGTATACAGACAGGTGCGGTGGCTCACTCCAGTAATCCCAGTTCTCTGGGAGGCTGAGGCAGATGGATTGCTTGAGTTCAGGATTTTGAGACCAGCTCACAGTAACCTCAGAGTCCTGGGCTCAAGAGGTCCTTTTTGCCTCATCCTCACAAGTAGCTGAGACTACAGGTATGCACCACCACATCCAGCTAGTTTTTCCATCTTTTAGTAGAGGCAGGGTCTTGCTCTAGCTCAAGCTGTTCTTGAACTCCTAAGCTCAATCAATCCACCCATCTCAGCCTCCCAGAGTGCTAAGATTACAAGCATGAGCCACCAAGCCCTGCCTCAAATAATATGTTTTAAATTGGTGACAGTTACATGGCGTTTAATTTGGAGAGATTTCTGCATTTACATTTTGTGTATATATGGTTGTGTTATATACTATTTTGTGGAATATGAGATTCAGAATAGAGCCGACTTATACACCTTATGTAAGATAGGCACAATGTACTTTCTAAAAAGCCAAACAACATTCACAACGCTTTTTGTGCTTAGATTATAACCATTTCAACAAATAAGCTCTGAGCCTTAAGATAGTTCTGTCACATTAGTCTTTTACAAATAGAGTTACTCCTTTATGTCATCAAAACAGACTTTTTTAAAAAAAAATTAGAGATTGTACAACATCTTTTAATATTAAACACATTAAAATTGGCCAATTTTGTTACCAGGAATACAAATGTATAAGATCTGCTTCAAAGGCTGGTAAATGTACACAGAGACTAATTAGGTGATTTGCTTAAATGTCAAACACAACTTTAACGCCAAAAAATAATCTGGAATCACATTCTTGTTAATTGCGTATTACTTTTCGTTTGTTCAACAAAGGGAAAGTGCTTTTTTAAAAAATAGAAAAACTGAAAAACAAGAAGGTAAAAACAATTGCAGATGGATGACTAAGCTGACAACTACGCTAACAACCTGTCTCTTTAACTCAGACGTTAGCTTTGCTCCCAAGGCTAAAAGCATTCGTCATTGTTTAGCTAAAACTTGTTTTCCTAACACATTTGGTCTGTGTTCTTAAGATGCTGTTAGGATTGTGCATAATCAACAATCATTCTTACCTTGACCTGCCTGTACCTTAATTCTTGCTCATGCTATCATCAATCTTCACCTGACTTTATTTCACTCTCCTAGAATTGCCAGAATTCTTACTCTGTCTGAATTATACCTGCAGTGTACCTTTGGATTTACTTTGACAGAGTGAGAACTATTCAAAATAACTTAAATTTAGAGTTCCTGAACCCAAGTAAAATAATTTTTGTAGAGATACTTACTAAAAAAAATTTCAATTTGCAGAAACCCTACAAAGAAAACTCTGTGTTTTTCACACACAGGTATAAATAATTTTATAATTATTAAATATTAAGCTAAATTTTAACTGGTTTCAGATTAATGCTACAGTATAATTTTATTTTATATAACATTATGGCATGAATATATTATAATGATTAAGTCAACTTCATTTGGTGTTTCCTGAATGAAATTTAAATCATTTTTAAAATTGATGAGTACTGTAACAACTTTAAGTAATTATTCACTTATTTGACAAGGTGTTATTTCTATTATTTATTATACTATACCTATTATCTATATCCATATCTATTATCTAAATGCTATATTATCTAAATAGTATTATAAAAACTATTATAAATTTACTATTATAAATTTTGGGGCTGAGTGTGGTAGATCATGCCTGTAATCCTGGTACCTGGGAGGCTGAAGTGGGTGGACTGCTTAAGCTCAGGAGTTAGAGACCAGCCTGAGTAACAGCCAGATCCTACTCCATTCAAAATAGAAAAATTAGCCAGGAATAATAGCAGGGGCCTGTAGCCCCAGCTACTTGGGTGGTTGAGGCAAGAGGATTGCCTGAGGCCAAGAGTTAGAGGTTGCTGTGAGTTATGATACCAGGACACTTTCCCCAGGGTGACATAGTGAGATTCTGTCTTAAAAAAAAAAAAAAAAAAAAAAAAAAAAAAAAAAATTAAACAGATTGAATACTACAAAAACTCATCTAACATTAAGAGGAGTATTATTTATCTATTTATTGTCTATTCTGGTAGATAGTAAATTGTGTAACGATTAGTGCAATTTTGGGGGCACTTCATAACGTTTGCACTATTGGCACAGGCACTGGTGCCCATTTGGAGACAGGCTTCCAGCAGTATTTTGGGGCAAAGTAGTATGTAAAAACCATATGTAATGTGTCTGGGAAGAAGATAGTGGGATGGCCAACTTTAGTTACTTGTGAGCTTCAGGACTTAAGTAAAAGTGAATCCTCTTAAATGAGTGTGGTCATTTCAAAGTAAAAGGAAATCTTGGAGTGATTTGTCAGCAGGAACGGCTGTCATTTCAGAGTATGTTATATGATTGTATGCTGAAATAAGCTATAGAAGTGTATAACCCATAATGATGCACACAAAACACGTTTCTGAAGAGTTCTTCTCTCTCTCTTTTTTTTTTTTTTTTTTGAGACATTTTGTTGGGCCACCCTCGATAGAGTTCAGTAGCATCATCTAGCTCACAGTAACCTCAAACTCTTGGGCTCAAGAGATCCTCCTGCTTCAGCCTCCCAAGTAGCTTGGACTACAGGTGCCCACAGCAACACCCAGCTAGTTTTTCTATTTATAGTGCAGACCGGGCCTCACTCTTGCTCATGCTGGTCTGGAGCTCCTGAGTTCAAGCCATCCACCCACCTCAGCCTCCCAGGGTACTAAAACTACAGGCATTTGAGTCCCCATGCCTGGCCAGTTCTTATGCCTGAGAATTTTCAATGTTTTGGCCTCCTTGTGGGTAAGGCATTGTTTCAATGATAATCAAATGTATAATAAATATCAGAGGGTGAAAAAATGTCTTAAAGTCACAGATTGTAAGAATTGTAGATGAATTTTGAATGTAGAATTATTGATTATATCCATTTTTGAATTACAAAATTGCCCTTATCATTTTCTTTTATGTAATTTAACATATTATATTTTTTCATGTTTTAAAATCCAGAGATAAAGAAATGATCCATAAATTTTAAAACTGAAAAAATTGATTTTTTTGGCTTTTATTTTTCATTTTTGTAAAGCTATAATTAATATTCTACAAAAGTTGACCATTGTTAAGGGTAAAATATGGGAATTTTTTGGTATAATTACAGACTTGTCCAAACATCATTACTATTTAATTCCAGAATATAATTTTCACCCAAAAAGAAAACCTTGTACCCAACTGCAATCACTCATCATTCTGTCTGCCTGTAGCTTACAAACATTACTAATTTGTATTATTTCTACCTGGGTTTGCCTATTCTGGACATTTCATATAAGTAAAATGATAAAATACATGGCCTTTTGTGTCTAATTTTTCCCACAATTTCATCTATATGAACATATGTATCAATACTTCATTCCTTTTTATAAAAATATTTATAAATTTTTGAGGTATACATGTAATTTTTCCATGGATATTTTGCATAGTGGTGGGTTCAGGGTCTTTAGTGTAACCATCACCCAAATAATGCATTTTGCACCCATTAAGAAATTTCTCATCATTCCCTCTCCCATCCCCTGGTCCATCACAGTCTCCACTGTCTACCATTCCACACTCTATGTCCATGGGGACACATTTAGTTCCCACTTATAAGTGAGGACATGTGAGATTTGTCTTTCTGTGTCTGGCTTATTTTACTTAACTTAATGACCTCCAATTTCACCCACTTTGCTACATAAGACGTGATTTTATGCTTTTTAAAGCCAAGTAGTATTCTATTCTGTATATATATTTTCTTAATCTAGTTATCTGTTGATGGGCATTTAGATTAATTGCATATCCTCATAGTGAATAGTACCACAATAAACTTATAAGTGCAGGCACCTTTTTGGTATGCTAATTTATTTTCCTTTAGGAAGAAACAGTGGGATTCCTGGATCAAATGGTAATTGTATTTATAATTATTTGAGAAATCTCCAGACTATTTTCCATAGAGGTGTATTAATTCCTTTTCCAGCAATAGTGTATAAGCATTCCATTTTCCACACATCCTCACTGACATCTGTTATTATTATCTTTTTAATAATAGCCCTTCTGACTTCTGTAAGGTGATATCTCATTGTGGCTTTTATTTTAATTTCTTTGATGATTAGAGATGTTAAGCATTTTTAATGTGCTTGAACATTTGTATGCCTTCTTCTGAAAAAGCAGTCCATGTCCTACTTTTTATTTTTTATTTATGATTTATTTATTTTTATCAAGATGTTAACATGCCCCAATTTTAATATGATTATTAACATTATTTTTGTTGTGGCCATTTCATTACTTTTTACGACTGAATACTATTCTGTTGTATGAATATACCACATTGTGTTTGTCCTTTCATTAGTTGATGGAATCTGAGTTTTTTCACACTTTGGCTCTTACGAAAATGTTATAGTCAACATTCATGTACAAGTCTTTGTATGAATGTAAGTTTTCAGTTCTCTTGCTTACATATCTAGGAGTGGAATTATTGAGTGATTGGCAGGTATATGTTTAACTATTTGAGGAACTGCTGTGTATTTTCTTTAGCTTTCTTGATGGTTTCTGTTAAAGCATAAATATTTATAATTTTTTAATTTTAATTTTTAAATTCAATTAATCTATTTTTTTCTTTTGTCACTTGTTTTATGCTTCAGATCTAAAAAACAATTTAATCCAAGGACATAAAGATTTGTACCTATGTTTTCTTCTGAGGATTTTATTTAGAATTTTGAATTTCACATTCAGGGCTTCATTTCTTTCTTTTTTTTTTTCACATCAAATTTTTTCTTTCATCTCTTAACTTCTGTTCCTATAACTCTATGTTTATATTTATTGTTAAGGTTAACACATTTTATACAACATTTCAAACACAATAAATTTAACAAAATACACACTATTTTCTACAACCATAAGTAATTCTTTAGTATTGTATCTGTAGTTTGAGAAATGACCTGTGCCATTTATGTCTGTGTATAGTTGATTTGTTAAAATAATATATTAGCAATGTATTACTGCTCCAGCCAAATTACATATTTAATAAGTTTAAAGTCAAATCTGTCCTTTCATAAGTTCCATATATGATTAAAAATTATGTCAACTTTTACTTTGCTTTCTAACTGGAATATGACTACTACTGGAATGTAAATGTTTTTATGATGTATTACGTTGTTGTCTTTTTTTTTCCCTATTCATGAGAAATTTAAGCTCTTCCCTGTAATCTCAAAATTATTACCCATTTTTAAGGCCAAAATCACTGAAGTCGTTTTTGATGCTTTCTTCTCTTTCATCTTATAACACAGAATCTACCTCTACGTCCTGCTACCTATACTTTCAAAATATATTTGGAATTCATCCTTTCTGATATGAATCAACTGCACATCTAATAGTTCTATTCCAATCATTTTATTGATCAGATTATTGCAAAAATTTCCTAAATGGTTTCTCTTCCATTTATCTCCTATCTTCTACCTTCTAGCCTATCTTCTACAGGCTACTCACAGCACACTATTTCAAGTAATTATTTCTAAAAGTAGATAGTATATGCCACTTCCAGGATCAAACTCCACTTTTGGTTATATGTCTTGGGTAGAATCACACCGGAAGACTTTTCATCGATCTCTGCGACTTACTCTAGAGGGGATCTGATATTTTTCTGATCTCTGTTTCTTCCCTGCTGCCACCTTTTCACTCCATCTAGCTACCCTTGCTTCATCTTTCCCCCTTAAATATCCAAGCAGGCTCACACACTGGACTTTTGTAGTTGAACGTTCCTTCCCCCCCGGAATGTTCTTCCCTCCCTCTCCTGACCAAATATCCAACAGCTCCCTTCTGACTGGCTCTTGCTTTGTTCTTGTTCATATATCACATGACATCTGAGGCAACCTTGACCATTTTCTTTGAAATAGCTGTTCTCTCATTTTTATTACTCTACAACTTCTCTTACTTTTTATCATCATTGGACTAATTTTATATTTACCTGTTTGTGTACTGTAATCTCTTTCCCCCCCATTAAAATATAAATTCTATCATTGAAGATATTAGATTTTTTTACTACCTTCTTCCAAGAATCTAGTATAGGTATAAAACAGAAGCTTAATAAATAGTAGTTGAATCATTTATTCATTCAATCAGTCATTTAATTAATAAAATTTAATGTATTTTCTTTTTGTCCAAAGACATATATCTTGAAATTTCCGGGAAAAAAGTTTCTATCTGAGCTGCTTTAACTCAAAGCCTGTTTATGGAACGTTTATGCTTATGATTCACAGTATTGCATTTGTGGGAAAGAAACTGGGTTCCCATATTCCATAAGATTTGATACTTAGTTTTCATTTTGCCTTCTTCATGTTCTTGTTGTTATTCACTAAGATTTGAGGGAAAAAAAAATGGAATACTCAGGTATTCACTATTCAGTTTAAATCAAATTGCACCTATTATACTGAGGCTAATTTTGTTTTTAGTCATGTTAAGGACTGTCACTTGTAATATGATTAGTATTAACATCTGCATTGCAATAGTTAAATACAAGTATTTGTAAGAATTGTTGTTTTTGAAACATGGCAAAAGTCAAATAATTTTTTATGTATTCTGGAGAATGAAATGGATTAATGCCTTTAGCATTAGTAACATTACTTATTTGTTTATTTCTTAAATCACCTTAAAACAAATTACGTATGTTTTCAAAGTACTTGTATAAGAACTTGACTTTTCCATGGTGTTTCAAAATGAATTGATCCTTTGATTGATAATACAATCAGCATTGAAGACTCTGATGACAGATTAAAGCCGGCAACCTGTGTATGTGCTATGCAGTCTATGGCTCTGTGATCTGATATGGATTTCATGATAGATAACGTAAAGATAATAATATCTACTTCCAGGGCTAGTTTAATTTGGTAATGTAGTTAAAATCTCTACTACAGAACTTAGGCAATTACAGGCAACTGATACATGACAATGTCCAATTTATACCTTTTCATAGATCTCCACCATGTCATCTTTTAATTGCATTCATGTTGCTTTTGTAGGTATAAAAGTTGAATACCACATTTCCTTATAAAGTTGTTTTATTTCCAATGCCATATATTCTAACTTCCTGTATAATACCATGATCTTTGAAATGAATAAAAAACTCTTTCAAAATATTGACACAGTCAAGTTTACCTTCTGGTCTAAATAGGGGATGGGAGAAAACAATCACCTCTTTGCTTGTGGAAACATTGACACAGTCAGATGAAGGTTGATTGAAGAATTTGATTTAAGAAAATTACTTTCCCACATTAAGAAAGGTGATTATACAACAACTTGACAATTAACTACCAGGCATGGTAATTTCTTCACTGTACCAGCTGTTCACACTTAATATTTGCATAAGAGTATAAATACTTTCACCTGCTGTCGGTCTAGTTTTTTTATCCCTTTTCTCTATGGTCCCACTTCTAATAAAAAAATAATTTCTCTCCTGAGTTTTCTGTTAGGTCCAATTTACTTTTATTTTGTAGTTATATGGCAATAAAAATATAAACTTTTCCCCACATGCTAAGGTTGTTGAATATTCCAAAATCATTCTAAGCTTTATTTTATTGATGTAATGCACAGCAAAGACTACTTGTTTCAAAATCTAACAAATATTCAGTAGAGTACACAAGACTTTGTAGGTTTTGGTATGTGTAAGGTGTTCATAGTTCTAAGAGCTTGTTGAACATATTATCTCCTTTGAAATGGCAACCAAATTACCTGTTTTCCCTGAAGAATTATGTGTCATTTTTATTCTTATAATTATACTTTTGGTATACATCTATAAGTTGTAATGGAAAATGGCATTTCTCCATACTTCTTCCCTCATATGACTTTGTTCAAATATTCTGTGAATATGTACGTATGTATATATAGGTAACTATATACATATACTCACACATCCTCACATATACAGAGACTTTTACACCTATAGTATATAACTATTTGAGTTATATAGGAAAAGAAATAGAAAAAATATATATTTATCCCCCATGGTGTGGTATGGTAGATGCTCAGATCAAATCTGCCCATCAAGATTAATATGGCATTGCATTTTTAATGTGTTTAATCACTGATTTACCAGAAAAATAAAAAGCCAAAATAAGAAGAAAGTGGGCAAGCTGAGAATTGATGAAATCCAAAATCACATCCCATTCTGACCATATGGGTAAATCTTCAAAATATCGAAGTAATGGATTTATGGGAGATACGTGATGAAGTCTAGGAAAGGAAGGGCTGGGGAACCTGGGGCCTAAACACCATGTGTGGCCCCCTAGGTCCTTCCTTAAATGTGACCTTTTGCCTGAATCCAAACTTCACACACACACAAAAAAGCTTTCATTTTCATGAATACATTTTTGTGCAACCTTTCTATTTTTACTTTATTTTTAAAATGAACATATTCAAAATACCAAAGAATAAAATAAGCTTTAACAAAATAATCCACCCAGATTGAACACCACAATTAGAACACTTGCAAACCATAGGGCTAATGGGCAGCTCCTACCCTCTTGATTTAGTTTCATGGTTTTGCGTACTATTGCATGAGCAGGTTGGTTGGTGAGAGTTTATGTTTTCAGGTTTGGACAATGGTGCACTGTGTTTCTGTTTGAAGTAGGATTTGTGAATAGTTGTACAGCTCAACAGTATTTTTTTTAATTTAGTCTCCTTAGCAGTCCCCCATGTCAAAGAAGACCAAGGGAACGCTGAAGGAAGAAAATAGACTTTTTAACAGTTCCAGACCAACAGTGGTAGAATCAGGATTGTTTGTTTTCACAAGTCTTTGACCAACCCCCTTATTTTGCTAATCCTTTAATTGGTACAATAACACCCTCAAGTTTTCCCACCATGAAAGGTGCTCACTAAATTTACCAAATTCAGTCCAACTTTATAACATTCATCTTGAAAGATGTTGACCATGTCTGTTCTCCATGTTCTATTTTCTAGAGTGCCGCCCAAAGTGAGTAACTTTCTAGCCAAGAGAATCTTCTGTTATGAGATGAATGAAGTATCATATAAAACCTGTTCTGAGTCAGTAGTACCAGCTGATTCATCCAAAGTGACTGAATAATATATATTTCCCTTTTCAAGTATTGGATAAAGTTGTTCTGTTAAGTTGAATGGTAATTCATGCTGTTAATCAGTTATGTTTCTCCTTGCAAAGGCAATTGTACTTTGAAATCTTACTGGGGTCTAAGCATCCTAGACCTTTCACAATTTTTACTTAACTGAATGGCTTCCCTCTTTTATCACATGTATAAGCTACTTTATGAGTTGCTTTTGTTGCAATTTTCCAGGTCTTATTGCTGCTTAAAAGAATTGCCTTTGATTTTGCTTTCCATTGTTTAATTTTTGCATACAACCTTTCCAGCCTCTCCCTCTAATTGATTAATAAAATATTTGTAGTCCTTATGAATGTTATAATGCTGATGAGCATTAAATCTCTTTGATGTTGATATTGCAGTGTCACAAAATAAGCAAATAATCTTATCTTAGCAGAAATAAGATATTACAATTCTGATCATCATTAATAGACACAAACCAATGGGGAGGTCAAGGATATTGGAAAAAAAACTGGCCCTGGCCCAACCACCATTGGTATGTTTACTGTTTTAAAAAATGTATCAACTGATCCAGAAGCTCTAATTTCTTTTTTTTTTCCCTTTTATTAAGTCATATATACATAGATCATGAATACATTTGTGCCTTTGTGGGATTCAATGTGTTTATTATTTGTACAAATGGGAGTACTTACATCTAACTAATTAACATAGCTTTCTTCTCATTTACTGAATCACAGTGTTAAGACATTTGTGTTTTATGCTTGATAGATTTGACTTGTACCCTTGCAATATGCTCCATAGGTGTGGTCCCACACCATAGAATATTATGCAGCATCAAAAAAACAGAAGCTCTAATTTCTTTTCATTGTATCTTGCATCAGCAAAATCTCTATGCTAAATCTAATATTTTAAGTGACACTTTGCAACAAGTTAAAAGCATTGTTAACTATATTTGTGCAAATACAACATGGCATGGTCAGTTTCATAATGTGCTAAAGTTGAATGATGAGGTATTCAGTGGCAATTTGCCATATCATTCCAGATGTAGAGGACTGGTGTATCAGGAGGTGTTCTTTCTGTTGGTAGGTAGGGAGTGACTGATTAACAGATTGGTGACACAAAGATCTAGATAAAGGGCCATGAGACATATCCTTTTCTTCTTCATGGCTTTTTTGACTCTGGAAATTTGGGGGGAAAGGACGAGATAAAACGCTCATTCAATGATACGAGAATGCTTATATTTACCTGGTTACACATGTATCTGGCTTTGGACTACTGGTGAGTAGACAAAAGTAGAGCCGGTATTTACGTCTTGTTTAACAAGAGTTTGTACTTCATAAGAATTGATCAGAAACTTTACTTTGTTCTGACACAGCCAAAAGAATCTCCCCTAGGATTTGTATGGATAGGGACCAGCAAAATGGAACAAAGAAGGGGATATATTTCCATCTGCCCTTAAAACACTTACACCAAGAGGAGACTGTGTAAAGTTCTGAGGATGCCCTACCTCCTGTGTCAATTTAATGAATAGTTCCCTGCAGTGTTATAGATAATTATCACATCATATACCAATGTCCATACTAAATTTCCTAAGGGGTGGTTTTATCTTGTGCTCTGGCTAATGCCAAGGGGGGGCCCTGCTCTCTAGGTAGACTTCTTTCTTTCCCAGGACACAGAACATCCATGACATTCTAACTTGAAAGACCCACTATCTTAATCTCCCAGAAGATTTCCTGATTGATGGTCACCTGTTCAGCCCAGACAAATATATTTCCTTGTTCTTGTTTGTAATGCCAGCCATGGTATTTGAACTAAATGTTGAGGTTAGTTGACTTTGCTCCAAGGTAAGAGCTTTAAACAACACTTCACAAACTTTTAGTGCCCCAAGCATCGAACTGGGACAAGTCTGGGAAGCTGTCTTAGAAAATCAAGCAGCCATTGACTATTTGCTCTTAAGACATATTCATGTGTGTGTAGAAAAAAAAGGAATGAACTGCTTCAACCTGTCAGACACCTCTCAATTAGAAGAACACAATATAAAACAAGTGCAAAATGCACTTGGTGATATCACCCATAAAGAAGGCTTTTTGGTTTAGATCCTCATCAATTATTTTCTTGGTTATTTAGAATTTATCCTTTCACTTGCTCATGATCCTTGTCCATGAATGTATTCTTCAATTTCCCAAGACCAAGGACCCAGCTGAGAAAGTCTGATAACACAAACATTACCAAGTATAGAAAGGTAGATTGCAAAGTGATGAAAAGACGAATCCACAGGAAGATACAAAACCTTTTACTTAGTAAGAATCTAAAAACAAACCTCAGAGATATAAAACAAGAGCTTCCAAACTATTAAACTATAGTTATAGTCAGAGATTTCAATATGCCTCTTTTAACATCTGTAGGGTTACAGAAGATTTAAACAGCAATTTAATTCCAACTGTAATTCACTAAAAGTGGGTAATTGGAAAAACATGTATAGTTTAGAAAGGAAGCAACATAAAGCAGAGTTAAATGTAAAGCTTTAAATACGTATACATACTTAAAGATTAAAAAAATACTTATCTAAGTACTCTGTTTAGAAGTTTAGGAAAGAATAACAAAGAAAAGCAAAGAAAATAGTAACATACAAAGTACGTCAAGACCAGAAATGGATGAAATACAGTAAAAGGACAACAAAGAGAAATAAGAAAGTCAAATTTGGTGCTTCAAAAAAACAACTACATTTGATAAAGATATGGCAAAATTTTACTGAAAAAAATAGAAGAGAGATTATAGAGAATATCTATACTTGCAATGTTATTAATTTTAAAAATGGATATTACTAAAGTTCCTGCTGAAAATAAACAGAGATAGAAGAGGATATTTGCATATCTTTTTGCTAAAGAAATTAAAAATGAAAGTGAAATAAATTCCCAGATAAGTTCCTAGATGGATAAAGGATTTAAAAACTAATTCAACATTTCTTTACAGTGCAAACTGTAGATTGAAAGTCAGAAAATTCTGCAAGCTATATAAATTCTTTAGGTTTGTGGGACTACAGTTTCAATAGTTACTGAACTCTACCATTGTAGCACAGAATAGCTCAGAAAATAAGCAAATATTCATTAGTACATTCTAATATGGTTTTATGGACATAAGCCATAGTTTGTGGCACTGCTGTAAATAATCATGCATCGTATGACATTTTCTTAATCAGATTAACAGCATCAATAAAAAATTCCAGCTAATATTATATTTAACTCTTAATTATTAAAAGCTTTCCTCCCCCTATATAACTTTAACAGACGCCCTTACATGCAAGGTTCAATTGTAGCTACTTCACATATATGATAAAGTCTATTTAAATTTAAATTAATTGAAACAAAGAGGGAATATAAACAACAAAATTATCAGTTTTGCTACCAATTAAAACTAAGTTGAAAGATATAGCTTAGTATAAAAGCCTAAATAGGTATAAGTTACAGATTTGGAGAGATGTACCCAGCTCAATTCATACACAGCTGAATCAGAGCATCTACAAATGTTAGCACCGAGATAGGTAAAAAAAGCTTGGTCCTCATAGGGTGGAGGTGCCTAAGAGAGCAGAACTGAGTTAAGCATACCTGTCATTGAATATACCCACCAAGAAAGTAAGACATTATAATCCATAAGTGAGTGAAAATGTGGGGTAATGCCCAAACCTACATGACCAATCTTGACTTTACAGACATGTGTTTCAAGGCAGCTGGGTGTCTCCTTAAATGTCGGGATTTCAGATGTCTGGATCCTTGGATCTTGGGGTACTCTTGCTCAAAAAATGACCAAATACCCCAAAGTAAGACAAGCATGAAACAAAGTTTATTGAGAAAGAAAAGGAAGGTTCACAGAGTAAGAGCAAGATATAGGTTAGGGATCAAGATATGTTTGCCACACACAGCTAATGGGCCTCCATTGTCACAACAAAGGAAAGGCATGGGTCATGGCTGCCCGTGCTCTGTTATACACTCTCCATCCAACCTATTTCATGGTTCAGAGGTCACCTTGAAACCTGATTCTTACTGTACGTGGGGACCTTCCGTGATCCCCTCTGAGAGCCCATGGGGGTTAAGCTAATGATATGATCATTAGTCTTAAAGCTATTCTAGGTCACATTTGAGACTCTACTGCTCTTGTTTCTAGGCCAGAGGGTCTCCTACATCCTATTGTCCTTGTTAGGCCAAGTTCTGACTTAGGAGATTGGTAGGACATTCCCTCCTCCCCAGGTGTGAGTCACCTGGGACAAAACTAAGGTGGGAGGCACTGAGATGACTGCCAGGGGCTCCATCCTGGTTCTCCTCCTTCAGGAGACACTCTCCTAACTACCTAACAGAGAGAAAACACCAGAAAAGAAAAAGAGGTAACACTCATTTAATACAAGGGTTGCGAGGCACTCATTCCAGACCTAGACAAGACAATAACTTTTGGCAGAAGCTATCAATGCCCTACTATATCTTCTGTCTTTTCTATGCAAGGTGGACTGACTTCAAAATTCTAGCATGTATTTGTCTGAAGATACTTCAGGGGAAGCTTAAACACACAGTAAAATTAACCCTCCTTGAGATAGCCCTTTATCAGAGAATGACCATAAGGGATAGATAAAAACAGCCAACGGCCTTCCAAGGCATATTAACTTTGAGATATGATCTGCATGGGCTTCTGAAGTTCCTGGTATGGTTCCCTTCCAGTCGCCCAAGGATTAACTTGATAGATAACTTGCCAGATTTGGTTATTATCCTTTACTTGTTTCATTTCCCAATCCTTTGACGGTATGTGCATACCACCCATAGAAACTACTTGCATTTAAATTCTGCTATCACCTGGGATAATTCAAACCAAGACAAATGTTTCACTTTTTATCACTAATTAAGTAATATTTTACCAATTTAATATGATATACTGTACTTTCATGTGGTTCATTCTTGAGAGCATGGTTGTATATACGAATGCAATATTAAATTATGGAAAATGGAATTTTGGAAGGACTGAAATATACACTACTAACATGTTTTAAAATTAAGCCATAATATGCTGAAATAGGTAGGCTTGTGGGCCTAATATAACAAAATATGTTGAAGTCACTGGACTATAATATCTTGGCAGAGTGACCAATTTTACATAATAATAGATTGTGACAGATTTTTAGACCTTAGGTCGGTGTTCTTAACCTATTTATCTTTGATCTGCCATCATTTTTAATTTACATCATGCCATCCCCCCACTGCCTCTGCTTTGGGAAAAACTAAAACAACTGAGTGTAGCCTTTGATTTTTCACTGTGTCAATTTTCAAATCGCCATTTTTATCATAAAACAAAGCAAACTTATAATCTATGCTTCTTAAATAAATTCATATACTCTTGAAAACGATTCTGTTAGCTAGCTATGAGCTTAATTTTATATTTCACAATATTCGCTCTTACTGATCTCTACAAACCTTTTAACATGTCACAATATTTTATTTATAAAACCAATAGAACAAATCATAGTTGTATTGAGTATTTAATATGTGATCTGTTTGGCAATATGAGAGTCTCTGAAAATATTACATTGAAGTTGACATGAAGGAAAACCTGATGTCACACTTAAAATCAGGTCTGTGATGCTTATTTTCCTTATAAATAAACTTTTTCTTCATAAATATGCCATAAAATCTAAATTCACAGAATAAATTGATGAGATTTATTTTTCATTAAAATTATTACACGTTCAACTATTTATGGACTGAACTGTAAAATGTCAATTGATTCCACAGGGTGAGCCAAATCATAGCAGATAGTGTATAATGGTGAATATTTAGGACAGCAGAATCAACTGTTAAATACATACAAATGCACAAACATGCACCAGCATTTAACTTGACATGCATCAGGTAATAAAGAAATAGATATTGTCCATTTAATAGATATGTGATCTTCTGTATTACACAGTTAACACAGATATTTGGTATTCAAGTGGATATTGTATATTGGTAGACTGATATTGCTTTTTTCCAATAGAATGTTGTAAGTACAAGTTCCAATTAGTAATGAGAAATATTATTTTGACAGATGAAAGTTGAAGAACACAACTCAGTCCAATTTTATAAGACATAACCAGAATAAAGGCCATCACTGTATTTTGTTACATATAAAATTAATAATTTTATTAATATCATGTACTAAATACTTTTTCATAATAACTCACAAAATACTCTTTTAATGCAAATAATTATAGTATTCATTCCTATTCTCTAGAAATTTGAGATAACTATATTAACTCTGATAATGCTGTATTTTCTTAATAAAATTACCTTAATGTTTTTTTAATAATCACTGAATAAAAATAAATAAGATGGTAATGATATAAATATTCACTGATAGCAAATTGAGAAACTAAAAATATTCTAGGGATATTAGTAGATGAGTCACATTCTGAAATATGAACTCAGAAGAGAGAGGCTTTTTTAAGACATTTGATAGTTTGGTATCTAAAATGAACTTTAGGTATAAAAATAATCAAATATTAAATATGCAAGAGTTTAAAAAATTTCTTATCCTTAAGACTTTTTTGAGGAGTCTACTTACGACAGAAAGATCTTCCTTCAACCAAGGCAGGATTGGGAAAACAATAGGAAAAGAATTACAAGTGAGTATTCAACATTTGGATATCAACATATGTCAGGCTGAAACAAAGATTGAGATGAGGATGGAAGGTAAATGCACATGTGTATCTGCTGGGACAAAGTAATAGAAATAAAAAGGATGGTAAAGAGGAAAACGACCAAGAGAAAGATTGCTTTGATTTTTTTGTGTAGGCTGTTGGGAGTTCAGTATATTGTTTAAAATAACAAATTACTCAAAAACTAAGCAGATAGCATGCTATCTTCTTAAGGTATAATCACAGACATAAATGGAATGAAAATACAAAAATATTAAATATAAATTTATTTTTGTACAAGAGAAAATGCACATCTCATTAAAATGTTGGGTGCACCCACATATGTAATTACAGCACAGCATGATAGAGCAGAAACTGAACCTATGGATTACCTCAAGGAAAATAAACTCCTTTAATTCACACTAAAGAGAAAAAAAAATTTTTTTCTATTCTGACTGATGCAGCAAGATACAGCTATAATCTGCATAGAAGATCCAAGTCAAAATTAGTCCAAAATGCTAAAATTAAGGTGTAGCTGAAGGAATATCCAAAAGACCAGAAGAAGAAAAAACTAGGGGTAGTAATCTTGATATGAACAACAACAACAACAAAAATAGAATTTAAGTTTAAGAAAAGCATTAAATGTGAAAAGAAAATTTCATTTTAGTGCTAAAAGGCATAATCTACAATGAAGAAGAAATATCCACCAAAATTTATGGACAAAATTACACAGAAATTATATTCATAAGACAAAAGCTACCAAAGGTTTTATGCCACATACAGAAAAAAATATTAATTCTAGGAAAGCACCGAAAAATCAAATGAATGTTAAATTTATAAAGACATAAACCTAAATATAACTAAAATTGATTTAATAGTTATATATCTAATTTTATCTCTGATATTTGAAAAAAATATCATTTTAAGAGATAAAAAATGTTCTTTGTGAGAAATATTGCTATTTTCCCATAGTAAATTTTTTCCCTTGTTGGAAGATTTTATTTGAAATTTTGACCATGATGGTTATGGATTTGGTTGAGACACCTTTGGAGATACAAGCCCCTCTGCGGGGTCCTGTCCATCCCTGATGCCGGCAGCGCCCCACTGGTTTACGGCTATCCGAACCCCCTGGATCCAGAGAAGCCGCAGGATACTGTGTGACCAGAGATGTGAAAGAACAGCAGCTTTGCTGTGGGTATAAGCTCGTTCCTGCAATTATTTAGGATAAACAAGAAACAGACTACACTGTATGGGATGGCGTGTAACGAAGTTCTTTATTCAGGGATTTGATTTTACACACTTAATCTATTATCTGTTAGTTTCACCATTACCTCATTTTACCTATCTGAAATTAACTTGTGAGGAAATATCCTGTTACCACATCAACACAATCACTTCTGCAGTAAACATATTCTTCTAGATACTGACTAATCTCTTGGGCAGGTATCTAAATAAAGATCACAAAGAAGAAAGCAGCCACAGGGGAACAGAGTTAATGGAAGAGTACCTTCAAGCATTCACTCACTTTACTCAGCATGAAGTAACGACTGTCTCTTTCCTCAGGGCAGAGCACCTATAGACCTCTGACAATGTTTTTAATATACATCAACCCTCTGGCCAGTATCTCTGAGGAAGGGTGGCATGCCCTTTGGCCTCAGGCTTAACGGGGTACACAACTTCAGAGAATTGGCTTGTGGAATTTTAACTCCAGGCAAGTTAACTCTGCGCGTGTCCCGGGGGGCCCAGGTCCCTTAAGCCTCTGCAAGAATAGCAAGCCGTTTTAAACTCACACTGAGTTCACTTTGTGTGCTTGATGTAGGATATGTTTATTTCTAAATATTGTCCTACACAGGAGACCTGAGGCCGCCCAGCAGCAAGCTTGGCTGGGATGGGCAGGAGCCGGGGATGCCACCAGCTGCTCGGTACAACCAGCTGGTCTGTCTCCCCATCTTTGTCCTTTTCAAATCCCACAATTTCCTTCTCCAGAGAAGATACAGTTAGTCCAGTATGGATACCAATTCTCCTCCAGAGGAGACAGCAGCTGATAACTCCAAAAATACCTGGGAACCCATATTTTTAACAATGTCAAGGCATATAGTGTAAGTGTTTACTACGAGTTATATTGACACAGGATTTATCACGGCAGCCACCAGGGGAAGAAGGCCGAGTTCAACACTGCCACTGGCTGCCCAGCCCTTGTTACTACCCCGGAGTGGAGCGAGTATCTCACTGACACCAGACCCGGTGTAGCTCCAGTTCCACAGTTTCATAGTTTCTCACTTTTCATCTCTCCCCATGGCCCCTAACTTCTTAGCCTGTTGTCACTCGCACATCCCAATATGGTCAGAAAGTGTAAGACAATCCCTTTTTGAAGCTTTCAAGATATGGTCATTATAGTCAGCTAATTTTGTTATTTTAATTGAATTAAAAAGGAAAATACTTTTTTCTTTAAATTATAGCATTTTACATTTTATCCATGTAAGAGGAGAAATTGAAGCTGCAGAAACCATCCCAATGTCACAGAAATAAATGGCACAGTTAATAAGGTTGGAGCAGAATGAAATCGGGAGGCTGAAATATTTGCAGCCCTGAGAAGTCTTCCACAAACTGTGGACTGCCTACTTGTTAGATGAGAAGAATAAATAAGGATTTGTGAAGCTACTAGAGTTGACTATGTTATAACATAGAGTTTCTATGCACAATAGAAAAACATGGTGTTAAATAGGACAGTTTATAACTGTGACTATTCTCTCTTTATAGATATCCAGTTTTAAAGGTACTAGTTGAGAGGATGCAGCTATGCTAATAAAACTAGAGGCTCTGAATTTCTTTGAAATTTTTATGTTAAATTACTTTCAGTTATCAATAAATTATATTATCATGGAGATGTCTAGGTGCTCAGTTTTGAGGTGAATTTTCTGCCTTTCTAGGTGTAATGCATTTTAAGTGTCTGTGCTTCTCTGAAACATGGTGAATAATCAATGAGAATTTGATTTCCCCCACTTGTTTACTTTGGAAAGTTTGCCTTTCATTCACTTCTATTGAAGTCATCTTTATTAATGCATTAATGTCTTGTGGCTAATTACGTTTTTTTTTTTTTTAATTTACTTCTGTAAATAACTCTTTTGCTCAATTTCTTGTTAGAATACTTCTTGAAGTGTTTAACTTCTTCCTTTAAAGTACTTCAGAGTAATTTAGCAAAGAAGACGAGGTGGAAAAACAAGATAAAATATTTTTCTTTGTATGCTTAAATAATAAAATTGTGAAAATGGTTTCATTCAGGATAAATCAATATTAAAAATACACATTATACATGTTAAGATTTATTAGAAATGATAACCTTGCTGCCAATGTGGGTTACAAACATTTTTCTTTGTGTTTGAAATGGTGAAAATATATAATTAGTAATTCCTATTCTTCTGTATTCTTTCATTATTTAGTTGATTTTCTTTATTATACTCAGAAAATAAAATTAGGAGATATTCTGCATCAAAAGCTCTATGTAGATTGTGTTTTTAGATATTTACAGACTTAAAAGATTTTTCCTATAGACTCTCACTTATTTCATGTAGTTGATTAAATTAAAATAGAAATAATAAGGGGAACAGACAGGCTCTGAAGCAGAGTTACAATAGAAGCAGAAGTCACAGCATATTTTGGCTACAATACATTGTCCTTTCAAGGCTGAAATTGTGAGTTTAACAAGATAGCAAGATTGAACAAAAATTTTTAGCAATTGCAAAGATATTGGGATTTAAGTAGAGTTCAGCAATTTTGAAGAAGGAGAAATTGAGTTACAGATGGCATACATTGAAATACATTAGGTTTTGAGAAATGGAGATTACTTAGGATTTGTGAAGGAAAATTGAGAACTATAAAGTCTATTGAGAGTGTGACATTCTATTCCGTCTGGAGAGAATGTTTAAGATTACCTTGAATGTGTTTCTGAGTTTGGTGAATAATACGTATCTCAGCATTTTGGTGTGGTAAAAACAGAGAAGGGTAGGAACCCAGGGAGGCAGCCCAGGCAGGCTCTCTGCAAGGTAAAATGTAAGCCCAATGTTTCTTTTACGGAGAGTATTTCTGTTTGTTTAACTAATGTAAGAAAAAAGATGATGCCAAAAACTTTGTGTTTGAAATGTAGCTCCCCATCTTAACTCCACAGTATTTGCATAAATTGATATTTAATATACTAATAGGTTTTGATGATGCTTAAGACAATAAAAAGCAAGGCTGGGTGGGGTGGCTCACACCTGTAATCCTACCACTCGAGAAGACTGAAGTAGGTGGATTGCTTGAGCTCATGAGTTCGAGACCAGCCTGTGCAAAAGCAAGACCCCATCTCTACTAAAAAATAGAAAGACTGAGGCAAAAGGAGGTTGCTATGAGCTATGATGCCATGAAAACTCTACCCAGGGCAACAGCTTGAGACACTGTCTCAGAAAAAAAAAAAAATACTAAAAAAAATAATGAAAACTTTAAAGTATCCACTGAGACTTGAAGTATTTGTAGTATTTATTCAGTCATTAATGTATATTTCTTTGCTCTCTATCTGGATGATTGGGAGACAACTATGTGCAAAGTATATACAGATACTTTGCACGATGAAGGAAAAATGAGGGAACAGATTGAATGATGAGATGGACAATGAACATTAAATATACAAATGTTAGTTAAGTATATACTATTTATGAAGTTAATAAAATATTTGGTGAAGGGGGAATAACTAGAACATGTAAGAGATGTTAGGCATGGTGCAAGTATTTAACTGGTACTTTGATTTAATTTTCTCTGGGAAATAAGTGTACGAATGGCGATAGTGTTTCCTCATACTAACAACAACTATCAAAAAATCAAAAGAACAACACACAGTAGCTACAGAAAAAAAAAATTCCATAGGAATAAATTTAACAAAATGAGTGAAATACATACTTATTGTGTGTTTGATATGAAAATGTGTGAAAATGATATGACATTCATTAATGATATTGAAGGAGATACAAATAGATAGAAAGATACCTCATGTTCATGGAGGGAAAGAATTAATATTGTTAAAATACAACCAAAGCAATCTGCAGATTCATGCGATCCTTATCAAAATTTTGCCACTTTTTATAGAAGTAGAAAAAAAGCCCTAAAATTCATATGGAACCACAAAAAACTCTCAACAGTGAAGGTAATACAGGGTAAAGATAAAGATGGAGGTATCACTATCTGATTTCAAACTAAAAGCAGTAATTACTGAAACAGCATGGTACTAGGATAAAAATGGTCACATCCAGGAATGGAATGGGACAGGGCCTGGAGATGAACTCAGGCACGTACAGGTGATTGACTTATGACAAAGTTACCAAAACACACAGTAGGAAAAAGCGTTTTCAACAAATAGTTGTGAAAAAACTGGATACCCCTACGTAGAAGAATGACATTGGACATTTATTTCACATCATGTGCAAAAATCAACTTAAACACAAGACCTGAAGCTATTATAGAACATAACTACTTACTAGAGGAAAACGTGAACAAGAAACAGCACAACACTGGTTTGGGTAATGATTTCTTTTTGCATTTAATTCCTAAAGTATAGGCAACAAAAAGCAAAATAGACACATGGTATTACACCAAGGTTAAATGTTTCTGCACACCACAGTAACAACTAACAGCATGAAAGGACCATGTACAAACTGGGGCAAAGCCATACATCCTGTAAGAGATTAATATACAAAATACATAAGGAGCTCAAAGAGTTCTATAGCAAGAAAATGGATAAGATGATGATTGTTCCCAAAGAACACAAATATCTAGCAGATATATGAAAAATATTCTAATCACCAATCATTAGGGGAATGCCAGTTACATGCATATCACACCCCTCAAAATTATTATCTTCAAAAAGACAAAACATTTGGAGGCAAGGATGAGAAACGAAGTTTCCCTGTACAATGTTTGTGGGAATGTAATAAGTGTGGTCATTATGTTAATAGTATGAAGCATCCTCAAAAAACTACAAATAATATTAGCATATGATACAGCAATCACACTTCTGGGTATTTGCTCAGTAGATTTTAAATCCCTTTTGTAAAGAGGTATGTGCATGTCCACGTTTATTCCATCACTGTTCACAGTTACCAAGTTATGGGATCAAGTCCTGGAATCCACCAAGTGTCCCTCACCAGACAAATGGATCATGGAGATTGTCGTGTTTTCACAAGGGAATATGATACAGCTTTAAGAAAGAAGGAAGTTCTGTTATTTGTGACAACGTGGATGGAATTGGAGAATATTATGCTAAATAAAATAAGCCAAGCACAGGAAGACAAGTACATCATGTTTTTATATAGGTGGAATCTAAAGTAAACTAGCAGCAGAGAGCAGAATGGTGGTCATTAGAGGCCAGGGGCAGGGTAAGGGGGGAGACGGTGGTCACAGGTGCGAGGCCTTAGACGGGAGGAAAAGGTTTCCTCTCTGATCTATTGCTCAGTGTAGTGAATAGTTAATGATAATGTATTGTGCCTTCCACAATCACTAAGAGAGCAAATGTGAAGTGTTCTTACCAAAGAAATAATAAATGTTTGAGGGGATCATGGCCTCCTTGAATTATTCCACATCGTAAAACCACATAATTCCACATAATAAAACCACTTTGTATCTTCTAAATACATACAATCATAATTTGTCAATTTACAGAAAAATAAATTACTAAAAGAAGTGCTACTTATTTTATTTACTTGACTTTTATGTGTAAGTTTTTAATCTATTGTAAATTGATTTTTATGCATGTTATGAGGAAGCTCTGAAAATTTTTTTCCATAATATAACCAATTTTTTCAGAGGACATATACAGCAGATTCTGTGTTATCCTGAACTCAAGTAATCGGCACTCTCGAGCACCTGGCACAAGAACTGTCCAGAAAACCCCTCAGGGTTTAAACTTTGTGTCTGGTGCCCTCATGAAGCTGGTGCTTCACTCCCAGGTTTTCTCTGTAACCGTTTCAAGAGTTAATACCCTTTGCTTGAAGTTGAAGAAGTATGATAGAGAAGTTGGAAAGTGTATTAACTTCCAAGTTGAGAAGAAAATCAAGGACATAATACCCCTCACAGTAGCTAAAAAAGTAAATGAAATACCTGGGAATACATCTAACAAAGGATGTGAAGGATTTCTATAAAGAGAGCCATGTAACCCGAAAAAGGAATTTGCGTGAGACGCTAACACATGGAAGAACACACCATGCTCATGGCTGCGGAGAATCAACATGGTTACAATGTCCATACTGCCCAAAGATATCTGCAAATTTAAAGCAATCCCGTCAAAGCACCAACATCATACATTGAAGAACGTGAAAAAATAGTACTTCAATTTGTATGGAACCAGGAAAAAACTCAAGTAGCCAATACAACTTTCCCCACTTTTTATGTGGCCTTGTTGGTGGTTGTTGTTGTTGGGTCAGAGTCCCACTGTGTTGTCCTTCATAGAGTGCTGTGGTGTCATGGCTCACAGCAACCACAAACTCTTGGGCTTAAGCTATTCTTTTGCCTCAGCCTTCCAAATAGCAGGGACTACAGGTGCCTGCCACAATGCTCAGCTTTTTTTTTTTTTTTTTTTTTTGGTTGTTGTTGCAGTTGTCATTGTTGTTTAGCTGGTCTGGGCTGGGTTTGAACTCGCCAGCCTCGGTGTAGGTGTCTGGTGCTATAACCACTGAGCTACGGGTGCTGAGCTCCCTTGCTGGTTTTTCTAACACAGGGGATGCTCAGATTTATCCTTAACTAGTTTTAAGCAAAGAGATAAACAGCATCATTAAGTGCCAGGAACTCCAATGCTCCACTAACAGAAATGCACAGGCCATGCAGGCTGAAAATGAACAGCCATTGGGCTTCGATGTGACTGTAGGACAAATGGACTTCACATATATTTACAGGACATTTTACCCCCAAACTAATGAATATACATCTTCTCATCAGAACATAGAACATTCTCCAATATTGATCACATTTTAGCTCACAAAATAAGTCTCAATGAACTAAAAAAAAAAATCAAAACTAGACCACCTACCTTCTTAGACCATAATGGAATAAAACTGCAAAACAATTCTAAGAGAAACACTCAATACAACACAAAGCGCTAAAAATTAAACAACCCTCAGCTAAGTAATTACTGAATCAAGATTAAAATTAAGAAGGAAATCAAAACATTCCTCAAACTGAACAACCAAAGCAACACGTGCTTTGTTGTTGTTGTTGGTTTTGTTTGTTTTACTAAACAAATGTCCATATAATTTGTGAAATAAATAACATTTTCTTTTATGGTTAAGTATTTTTTTGGTTACAAAATTAATATCCCAACATTATGTACATATTCTAATATGTCATCTTTCAGAAATTTCAATATTTTACCTATAACATAAATTTACAACTACTTAAATTCTTTTTTATATGAGATCAACTTCAAGTTACATTTTCCCCCACAGGGATTCTCATCGACTCAGCAACACTTACTGAAGATATAACCCTCCTATTCTCTGCCGTGACCCATTGTCATAATCATATGTCCATGTCTATAGTGGTGATTTCTGAACTTTTAATGTAATTACTTAGTCTATATTTCAATGTTTGAGCCAATACTACACTATCTTTCTTATAACTTCATCATATGCCAATGTTTATTAACATAATCTTTTAACTTTGTTTTTTTTTTTCACATTTTTTTCACTTTCCTTGGCTATTCTCTCCTTTTTTGTGCTCTAGAGTAAATATTGTGATTAAAATAATTACCATATATTTTACATTTATCGAGATAACCAGTTAACCTAGTTTATTTTTAAATTAATCACAAAAATCTTATAGAGATTCCACGTGGGACACCACATGTATATATGCATAATTAATTTTGAAGAATCTAAAAGAATAATTCTGGAGGTTAAGATCAATTGTGTGGTAGGAAAAAATATGGGAAATGAAAACATCCTCTCTGCAATGGTTAAATGGCATTACCTATATAATAAATATTTTAATATTTCTAACTGCAGCGTCTTAGCCTACTTTCTCTCTTTTTTTTCTGCAGTTTTTGGCCAGAGCCGGGTTTGAACCCACCACCTCCAGTATATGGGGCCTGTGCCCTACTCCTTTGAGCCATAGGCGCTGCCCTAGCCTACTTTCTTAATTAGGGAAGTTCCTAGATTTCAAATTCATTAAATATAGGCCACCAATAATTCTACTCTAGCTCATTATAATGCTTTTTCTTTCTAATATATTGGAGACATGAAGTCCAAGTCTCAGGAAAGTGAACTCATGTTAATGAATCTCATCTTCCTAGCATGTGTAGCATCTATATCACCCTTAGGTTTTGCCAGCACAGGATGGTAAGCATTTATACCTCTATCTTGTATAATCTAACTTCATCCACAGTAAAACCTTGCTATGCCATGCAGATTTCTTCATAATGCAAAGTTGGAAATCTATTTCAATATGGTTCTAGATGGACCTAGATGCAGGAGATCATGGCAGGGATTCTGTAGGAGATATAGTGTCAGCTTATAGGCCACATTCTAAATGTTCATACAAAAGTATCAGAGGAAGGCTCATTCTCTAAAAGTAGATGGCAGTTGATTCTTCCAGGAAAAAAAGTTCAGAATGATGTTCTGTTCTTAGTCTCTAACGTGCATCTGTGTAGGTGTGTGTTTCTGACAGAAGAGTACAAATTATTTAGGAGACACATTTTCCTCCTGCCCCTGTGTGAATGGCATTTTGCAATGAGACTTTGTAAAACCTGAACGTCTTTGTAAATTGTTTTGAGCAATTTGAGTAAGGTGAAAGTGATATTGCTTGAACTCAAAATTTCAGACCTTACTGTTTTCACCTTTAATCTAAAATTTCTGCTCGGAGATTTCATCCTATAAAATAGAACAAGAAGAGAAAACACAATAAAAAAGGATACATCTATCTGTCAAACTGTCTCACCTGAGCACAGCCAGGGATGACCCCTCCTGCTGATTGTAGAGGCATAAAGGGGAAGGCTTGCAACCAGCAGAAAAATGATCCAGTTACCTCGCTATTAATTTACCCAATTATTTGGAAAAAATAAGGAAATCATTGCTGCTTTAAAGCACAAATACTCAAGAGCATACTACCAAACCAAATTGAATATCACATTAAAAGAACTAAAAACCATGATCAAGTGGATCTGTCATGGAGACACAATGTATCATTTGGTTATAATTCAGTGTATCCAAATCAACAAATGTTATATACCACAATAATAAATGCAGGACCAAAATCATTTGCTAATTCAGAAAAAGCATATGACAAAATGTAACAACATTTCATGATAAAAAAAAAAAAAACTTTAAAAATTTGGTATAGAAAGAATGTGCCTCAACATAATAAAGGTTAAATATGATGAGCTCAGAGATACTCAATGAGTGTTATACTCAATGGTGAAAAGCTCAAAGCTTTTTCTCTAGTATCAGTAACAAAACTAAGGTTACCACTCTCTTCACTTCTACTCAACATAGTACTAAAGTCAGGCAAGAAACAACATACAAATGACAAAGAAAAATGTAAACGTTCTCTCTGTGCCTATGACATAATCTAATACACAGAAAATCCCAGACATTACCAAAAGAATTATTAGAACTAATGAATAAATGCAGTAAAGTTTCAGCATACAAAATTCAACATAAAAAAACATTAAATTAATAAGTAACTATCTGAAAAAAAATTAAGAAAAAAATCCAATGTGCAATAACAAAAAATGTATAGGAATAAATTTAATTTCAGTACAATTAATGTACTGAAAACCCTAAGACATTAATAAAATTGAAGAAGACTCAAATATGTAAAAAGACAGCCCATGTTCATAGATAAGACAAGCCAACCTTGTCAAAATATCTATACTACCCAAAGTAATCTACATATTTAATCCAATCACTATCAAAATTCCAGTAGCATTTTTCAAAGAAATAGAAAAAAAAACCCTCAAATTGTTATAGAAAAGACCCCAAATAGCCAAAGTAATCTTGATCAAGAAAAACAGAGCTGGAGGCACCATTCTTCCTGATTTCAAACTATATTGCAAAAGGCATTATAACCAAAATATGTTATTGGCATAACATTGAGAGCCCCAAAATCAACCCATATGTTGCCACCTGGGAACTGACCTGCAGCACCAGGACAACAAGTCCTTGGACACCTGACCAGCCACGGTCTTGCAGACAAAAGGACAGAAGGTACTGCAGAATTTACACACACACCAAAATCAATGACAGTGTTTTGACCCATGAGAGACAACACAGGAACTGTATCAGCCCCTAGAGGTGCTGGCTAACAGGTGCCATCTGCTGCAGGATATTTGAGGCCTTTTATTAGAGGCCTTGCATACACGAGGCAAAAAAGTGAGAGGGTGACAGTTCCGATTAAACAGGCAGTTCTTTGCTCAAGGAAGAAAGCTGTCACGCTGAAGGACACAGAAGCATTAGACTAAATATCAGACACTCTGGGTATTTAATGAGGAAAAGTTAACAGACCACAGGTTAGACCACTGCAGCTGGAAGGTAGTTATCAGTTGCTTTCTAGTTTACTTATATCTTGTCTCTAATCTGTTGATCATTATTTAGACATTTCCCAGCCTAGTTTCTCATCTCTTCTGCTGGACTTTCCAACCCCCTTCACCATGTTGGGTGTGCATAGCAGCAGAAGAGCTGAGGCTCAGGGCTATAACTTGCAGAAGTCCTTGGGGATGCCAGCAACTCCAGCTTCCACTCACACCCACTCAGGGATAGTCAACTAATACTTGAAAAGAGTGCCAAGAATACGCAATAGGCAAAGGATAGTCTCATCAATAAATGATTTAGAAAAACTGGACAATCACATTCATTAGAATAAAACTGGGCCCCTATTTCACATCACTTACAAAGATTTTCCCCAAATTGGATTAAAGATTTAAATGTAAGATCTGCAACCATAACACTTCTTGAAGAAAACATACAGAAAAATCTCCTTGGAAGTAGTCTCAGTAATAATTCTTTGGATATGACACAAAAAGTAGGGAAAAAGAAACCAAAATAAATATATGGCACTACATTAAACTAAAACACTTCTGTCGAGGACAGGAAGCGATCAACCAAAATTTTAAAAAGCAACCTCTGTAATGGGAGAAAATATCTGCAAATAATCTATTTGACAAGGTATCAACATCCAAAATACAAATCCATCACAAAGAATCCACATAAATTACTTGCATTAAAAATGGGCAAAGGACATGAACAGATATTTTTTCAAAGAGATCTGTGTACTCCCATGGTTATTGTGGCATCATTCATAATAACCCTGACATGGAAATAAAGTATTCCTCAGGAGACCAATAGATTAAGAAATTTTAATATATGTGTGTATCATGGGATATGATTTGGCCATAAAAAAGAAGAAATTCCTGCCCTTTAGAATCATATGAACAGATTTAAGGGCAGTAAGCTAAATGAAATAGTCACCCAGAGAAAGACAAATACTGTAATCTAGTGAGTGGAATCCACAGACGTCTTGAGTAGAGAAGCTGAGAGCAGAATGCTGGTTGTCAGGGGCTGGGGGGACAGGGGGAATGGGAAGAAAGTGGTCAAGGTGTACAAACTTTCAATTATAACGTGAATAAGTTCTGGGGATCTAATGCATGGTCATGAATGTAGCATATGCTTTGCTTAAAATAATACAGTATAATATACTTAAAATTTCTAAATAAAGTAAATATTAAAACACAGAAAAATAGTTAAATCATAAAAAACTAATACCTAAGTGCAATGATATACATGTTGGCTAACCTGATACAGTAATCATTTACTAATATACACATATGTCATGTCATCGCAGTACATACCTTAAATTTACAGAGCTTTATGTGTCAACTATACCTAAATTAAACTAGGGAAAAAAGTTAGAAACTGTGAAAGCCATGTGACTATAAATAATAATACTGTATTGCATACTAGAGTCTATGCTCATGGTACGTGGCTATTTCCCTACCATCCTTCATTCAAAGCTTATCAGGCAGAACACTGAAGTCTGGTATTAAAAATATAAAAAACCAGAATATCTCCTACATGGTCTTGTACTAAGATAGACACAGATATAATTATATTAAATGATAATAATCATAAACCAGCATATAGCAAGTAAATAGAAACACAAAAGACATCTAAGTCTGGCAAGGAAGTTGGGAATGCTTTTTAGGGGAAATATTTTATTTAGTAACTGGAGGGTGGGTACACACTTTCGAGGTTAACAGATGAGGAATGTCTGGTAGATTAAGTTGCATTTAAAAACTCATTATTGGCTATGCATGATAGTTCATACCCATAACTCTAGAACCCTAGCACCCTGGGAGGCCGAGGCAGATGGATCTCTTGAGCTCAGAGTTTGAAACCAAACTGAGCAAGAGTTAGACCCTGTTTCTACTAAAAATAAAAATGAGAAAGAGAGAAAGAAAAAGTGAGAGAGGAAGAATGGAAGGAAGAAAAAGAGGGAGGGAGGGAGGAGAGAGAGACAGAAGGAAGGAAGGAAAGAAGGAAGGAAGGAAGGAAGGAAGGAAGGAAGGAAGGAAGGAAGGAAGGAAGGAAGAAAAAAAGGGAGGGAGGAAGGAAGGAAGGAAGGAAAAAAGGGAGGGAGGGAGGAGAGAGAGAGAGAAGGAAGGAAGGAAGAAAGGAAAGAAGGAAGGAAGGAAGGATAGAAAGAAAGAAAGAAAGAAAGAAAGAAAGAAAGAAAGAAAGAAAGAGAGAAATCTAGCAATAGCCAGGTATTATGTTCAGCACTTATAGTCCCAGCTTCTCCTAAGACTAAAGTATGAGGATTGCTTGAGCCCAGGAGTTTGAGGTTACTGTGAACTATGACACCATGGTATCCCACCCCAGGTGACAGAGTGAGACTGCCAAAAAAAAAGCAACTCAGTATTTTGGAATTCAGAATCTGTAAAATTCAAAGTGCTTGAAAACCTTTATCTTATTTGCATGGTATTCCATGTTGATTTTTTTTCCAAAACAAAGCGTCTGTATTATACATTGCATCTCAATGAGATGTATGAAGAGCCAGGTTTAGGACCAGAAATCTAAATAATTGTAATAGCTATTATAAGTAGATTTAAGAATTTTGAACAATGACTGTCTCTGAATGACCTTAACGGTTGACCAATGCAAAAACGGGGAAAGAAGATGAAAATTCTCTGATTCGGCTGGTGAATTTGAACAGCAGTTGTCTTTGAAGTGCCATTAAAGGCTAATGTCCCAGTAGCCCTATCCTTTGAATTTCTTACCACCTGTTCCCAGCTGCTGAGAACAATTTACTGTTTATAATGCACACACGTTCTTACACTTAGACACATACAAAGGAACTGGTTTAATAGGAGCCCATGTGGAGAATTGGAATAGACACTCAGAATTCAGGGTTAATCATGACGCTTGGAGTAAAGTCTTAAGAGGAAACTGCTGATTTACAAAGATTAGATGCTAGAACCACATAATAGTTGCTTAAAATCCTTGTGATTAAACTCCAGGTGGCTCTGGACATAAACATACGCTGGTAAAGTCCCTTAGGTCGACACAGATGAAGTAAAGTGATTGTCAGGAGTTGCGCTGAAACCTAAGGGTAAACCGGTTGATTTTATATTTTGTGTTTGCTGAGGGGAAGCTGCTAAATTGTAAACTTTAAATTGACATATAGTGTAATATCAGGACCAGGGTCTCATTTTAGGGCCAATTTAAATCTTAACATTTCCCTTGTAATTGCTCTGACTTTTGAGGTCCATTTTACTTAATGACACTCGGTGAACTGAATTGCTTCGGTGAAATGAGGAAGCAGCAAGGAAATTCAGGGGAAGGTTTGATTACATCCCTTGTTGTAGTCTAGTTTCTGAATAATCTTATACCTTGATTATAGAATCTTCTTTCCATGGTTTATTCCTCACTGAAATGGCAGGATATGGTTTCCTGCCATTTATTTGCAGTACTTGTAGCTAGGATATTAAAAAAAAAACAAACAAACTATAAATATTTGAATTTGATATTCCTCTGTTGCTGACCAGGATTTATTACTTTTAAATCTTACAAGCTTAGAAATTTCATTCACTAATTTGTTTATTGTCTTATTTGATGGTGATTTACATAGTGTTTCTGGTCCTTTGGTTAAAGTATTAAGTATTGATAACATTTCTGCCCTAGTCTATCCATTCATAGTAAAATTCATATTTTCACAGAAGCTTTTACAGAAAGGTGTAATCAGTAGGTTGCCAGAAATGTAAAGTTCAGTAAATGCTTCATTCTCCTGCTGGTATTTAAAGCTCCAATAGTAGCTGAAATTTTTATATTTAAGCAGAGGATAAAAAGTGAGCCAACAACTGCACCACTGAGTTGCTAAGCCACCAGAAAAAAGCAAACTGTTCTAAGCATAAGAGCCAGTCAAGCTGTGAGCCACGGACTCCGTAAGCTGTGTATGAAATTAAGTCACTGAATCTTGATCTCATTCTGAACAAAATCGTTTGGATACACATACACATCAGGATGACGTGTTTGAAGTCCAAGCGTCGTTGGTGAAGTTTGCACAGTGCTGTGTAGTGATATGCACATCCATAAAGGAAAAGTCAAATCTCTTCATTAGGCAAAGGTGTTTCCATGTGTAATCAGTTAAGTGCCACTTCTTTTTTCATTTCTACATATCCATAATGGTACCTTTTTAATTATCACAATTAGAATCTGTTAAATCCTCATGCATTTTATAACTGGGCTAATTTCAGAAACCATTTAGAACTACAGGGTGATAATATATTACTATGAAAAAAAATCTATAAAAATAATCCATTTTTGGTGGCAATGTTAATTGAATTACTATGAGCAGGATAAGTTTTTTGCCTCTCGATTAAGTTGTATAACTTAAGCAGATGTTGTAAACTTGAAACTCAAACATAGCTGAGACAACAGATTATCTGTCAGAATACAGATGACAGATGACACCATCTTGCAAGGTGTAGTGAGAAAAAAAAGGGATATAAAATTCATAATGGCTTTGAACAAATTAAATTATCTTACGCATTATATGGTCACTTGTAGTCAGGAAATAAAAAAGATCCTGGATTTCTTTAATAGGAAACTAACACTGGAAGGATTCACTGGACGCCAAGGTGTCATTCTAAAAATTCAAATCGGATAGTAATACCCCTGTCAAATACTAGCTCTAGACAAATAAATTCTGCATGGTGGTACGTTAAACAAGACCAATTATTTGTAAATTTTAATATGATAATATCATTTTCCATAAAGGACAGATGAAACTTACTGATTAGGGCATAAACCACAAAGAAATAAAATATTTTGAAAAAGGTGAAACATAATATACCTGCAAATGCATTTATTTTTCACTGTACTTTGCTAATTGTTACAGGAGAGAAAGCCATAATGAAAAGATTAGAGATACTTTATAGACTATATGCTCTGAAAAGAAAGAGGACAGATCTTGTAGTTAAGAGTTTATTTTAAACTGACTCCTAGGAGTTAAAGGCTATTATAATCATTATTATTTTTAAGTCAAGCATGAAACAAAGTTTACCGAGAAAGAGAAAGAAAGTTTACAGAGTAAAAGCAAGGTGTAGAGTTACAGAGCGAGATACGTTTACCATAGAGCACATACAGGCCACTGATGTTTCAACAAGGAAAAGGCAAAAAAATCATTAAATTAAACATAAGAAAACCAAAAGATCAAAGAATTAAACAATTTATGCAGAGTGGTGTCTGGCTGAAAGGAGTAGGGCACCGGCCCCATATACCAGAGGTGGTGGGTTCAAACCTGACCCCGGCCAAAACCTGCAAAAAATATATATATATATAATAATAATAATAACAATAATAATAATAACAATAATAATAATTTATGCAAACACTAAAAATTACAATTTATAAAGTCTGAATGCACACCCACTCCGTACTGTGACAGATGTATCCTTCAACCCTAATTCTATACTGTCTCTAGGAATAAAAACAAATGATAAAAAAAAGATACTTTTAGGGAAAATGTTATAAAATTGTTAAAAGTCACAGGAAGAGCATGAATATATGAAGATATTATTTGTGTAGGTAGAACAAATTGACATTACAAAAAATCTGAAATATCTTCAATAACTTCACAATCAGAATCATAGTGATATTTTTTCAAGAAAATCAACAAGTATAATTTAAAATTTATATGGAGAATTAAATTTTGTTCAGAAAGTCTCCTAATCACTGTGAAATTCATGGATTCTCCACATCTTATTCAGTTGTGATTAAATATTGACTTTCTGTATATATGTTTGGAACCTATTTGAGGTTTTAAAGTAGGATGTATTTTACTTTTGTTCACATGGGAAGTTTATTTTTAATCATCACTTACTAAAAATACATTATGATTTTTATTAATTTGTGTTGATACTTTTATAATAATATCACTTATCAATGGGCGTGTTTATGTTCTTCAACATAATGTTCATTATTACTGTGGAACTTTACTAATTACATCAGGTAGGAAAAATGCTCTTTTTTAAAAAGTGTGATTCATGTATGAGTTTTAATTTTTCTACATGTATTTTGTAGTAAATTTGCTGTTTTATTAAATTCTATAAACTTTATTTTTCGTTAAATTGTAAGTGTGTATATTAATGCATTTAAGGTACAATGTGCTGGTTTTATATACAATTTGAAATACAACAAACTGGTTAACACAGCCTTCATCGCACTTTCTTAATTATTGTGTTAAGACATTTATACTCTACACCTAGTAGATTTGACATGTAGTCTTGAAGAATGCACCATCGTGTGGTCCAACCAATTACCCTCCCTCCACCCATCCTCCCCCACCTTTACCCTCCTCCTCCTCTTTCCCCTTCATCTTGGGCTGTAGTTGGGTTATAGCTTTCATATGGAAGTGTGATAAACTAATTATAAATTAGTTTCATAGTAGGGCTGAGTACTTTAGGTACTTTTTCTTCTATTCTTGAGATACTTTACTAAGAAGAATATGTTCCAGCTCCATCCATGTAAACATAAAAGAAGTAAAGTCTCCAACTTTTTTAAAGGCTATATAATATTCCATGGTGTACATATAAATTCTGAAAACTTTAAATTATAACTTTATTGAATGTATACGGTTTTTACAAGATGAACTGATATATTTATAATTGTAAGTTATAATACCCATTAACATGGTATTTTATCTCCATATATTCAGATTCTTCTCTGTTTTTTAATAGAGTTGTAGAGTTACCTTATAATGCACCTGGATTTTATTGTTAGATTGATTCCTAGTGTCATTATAACTTATTTATGATTATATACTTAATTTTTCAATCCAAATTGTTTGTTTTAATCTATTAGGTTTTCGAAGTAGGTGATTATAATATCTCCAACTAACGGCATTGCAATTTTTCATTTCTAATGTTAAAATCATTTATTTCTTCTTTCTATGTTATTCCGTGGTCAAGGACATCAAATAAATGATTCTAATGTTTTATATCAAACAAAATATTTATGCCAACAGTTGTGAAGTGTATGTGATTGCTGCCCCACTGGTAAGTTAACAAGGTAATTTCCCACACTTCCACAGATGTTGGCATAGACTTCTGGGTCAGAGGCACTTGAAGAAAAATTAGTAGTCGTAGGTTTAACACATTTGGCTCAGTTTCTTGAACCAGGATTTCCACAGAGCAGCAGAGGAGTCCTGAGGACAACTCAACATACAGTGGATTACCTGAAGTGGAGGAATGCTGAGTCTGCGTAACGCACAGTTTCATGGCAAGTGCTAAGCAGGAAGGAGAAGGCCATCCTGATCCTCAAGACGCTTGCTGCAATAAAAAAAAAGACCAGGCTATGTTAACCAGTGTGATGAAAATATGTCAAATGGTCTATAAAACCAGTGTATAGTGCCCCATGATCACATTAATGTACACAGCTATGATTTAATAATAAATTAAAAAAAAGAACAAAAGTAAAACACTGCCGCCACCAACAAGCCAAGTCAAAAAAGTTCACACAGTAAAAACGTAATAGGAAAATATTTCTGAAGAGCTACAGTGTTCTGTTTAGAGTCTTTCTAAAATTCTCTCAAATATTTTAGTATAAATTGGCATTTAACATTTCAAAATGCTTTTAAAATAGTCATTAACATTAACTTGATTTTTCTCTGTTAGTTCATTAATATGGTGGATAAATCAGTAATTCGTTTTGTAGTGATGAAATCTCTTAAAATTCTTGGTATAAATTCTATTAATTATTTTATAGATATTAAACACACTACTTAAAAAAAAACAAACTACTTTTTTAAAATTTCATGATCAAGGCATTTCCACTTCCAGGTAAATATGTTTCTTTTCAATTTTTAATCCATCTCTAAATTAACCTAAAATGATCCTATCTTGTATTGCTTTTAATTGATTTGAGAATTATGACTAACCCAGCCTGCTAAAATGAAATGGACAGCTTTTCTTGTTTTTCTGTCCTAAGGTACAACTCATCTGAGACAAGATTTACAGCTTATTGAAGGTTGGATAAACTTACCCAGAGTGTCATTTAGATGAAGGTCCTTGATTGAACTTTCTTTTTGGTGAACAGCTGTATTTGTTATTTCCTGATGCGTCACCTGGGGCATTTTATATTTTTCTAGAAATTTATACATTTTCATCCAATTTTTCAAATTGATTTCCTTATGTTTTTCTTTACTTTTCTCTTTCTCTTTTTTGTTCCTAATCTTGCCCATGAAATAACTACATTTCTATGTCATCGTTTTACTCAGCAACATTTGGCAGAGCTGGCCACTTTGTCCTTCAAAACCAGGCTCTACTATTGGTGTCTGTGTTACCCTGATCTACTGGGCATTCTCCTCCATCCTACACTCCACAGGGTCCTCTGGCAAAGCTCTGTGTATATTAGCTCTCCAAGAACTTCCTTCTTGACTTCCTACTTTTGTCTCTGGGCATTTTTTTCCCTAAATGATCTTACTTAGTTTTATGGCTTACTTGTCAGGTTGACGAAGAAGTCTACTGGGTGTACATCTTCTTTCAAAAACTCCCCACTAAATACCAGATATCTAATTAAACTCTCCATTCTCATCTTTACTAAGTAAAACTCTTAATTTAATTTCCAGATTTAGTCTATTTACATCTGACAGATGTCACCACCATCCATTGATTTGACAAATCAAGAACTTCGGGCATAATGGCATATATATTTTTCCTTTTATAGCACCCTAATTCCAACATATGAGCAAGTCTGCCATTTTTACCTAACCCTTCACTAGAAATACTGACATTCTTAACTACTACTGCCTTCTCTAAACAAACTAATCTTGTAAAAGTGAAAGAAATTTACCAGTCTCCAGGAAGGTACTGATTTATTTAAGAGGAATCTTAATGCTTTGATTGTATTTTGATCATTTCAGAATACTTTTTTTTTTTTTTTAAAGAAGTTTGGTGTAGGGCAGCGCCTGTGGCTCAAAGGAGTGGGTGCCAGCCCCATACGCCAGCGGTGGCGGGTTCAAACCCAGCCTTGGCCAAAACTGCAAAAATAATAATAATAAGCAAAAATTTAAGAAAAAGAAGTTTGGTGTAAGATTTTTTTAAAGTTGCAAATTACAGTAATGGTTGGCAAAAAGTAACTGAGCAGTTAGAGTGAAATTGAATTTTATCATTTTTTCATGTTGAAAAATATTTTTGTTATAATATTACTTGAAATGTACAAATATAAAACTACATATGCATTCAGCTTCAGAATACTTTTTGAATATATTGTAGTGAGGTAATCAGACAAGGGAGAAAGCTCTTCCTGGGCGTATCATAATATGCAGTTGCATAAGCATAATACAAAGTCAATGTATTTACCATGCCTTCAAATATGTATGACTTATCCCCACTAGGAGATGTCTTTATTGATCTAGGGTCTTTTAGGATACAACAGTATAAGTTTATTTTATATTTTGGGGGGAAGAGAGCGAGAGAAATCTGTCATGACCTCTCAATAAGTTTGTTAACACTAAAATTGCGATCACATTAGGCATTCCCTAATTTGCTTAGTTAAAATTTCTAAGTTTTTCCTGCTGTGCGTATCTCCACTTTTATTACACCTCTGAGAAAGAGCTTGCACTTACATTGATCAGTATGCGTATGTGTCCCCTCCTCCCAGGTATGCCCTCGAATACATGTATACTGAAAAGTATCAGCTATGATGTATTTCAATATTTATTTTGTACAGTAATTAGGTAGCATGGAAATTTTCATATGGCAAAGGTGAATTAATTTTTATTAAATTGAAATTAATTATCAAGTGTAGAACATTTTGATAATATAAAGATTACAATATCAGAGGTAGAAGAGTTATTGCAGAATTTATTAACAATGCGTTCACTAAAATTTTGCTTGGTAAGTGAAAAGAATGTCTAGATAGTATGTAGAGAACTGTGATTTTGTCATGATTTTACAAAATATGAAGTCTCTAAGCATCTTTGAGACAATTCATTCAGTCTGTAACAGACACGGGACCATGGTGAAAGAAATTACCTCTGTATAATATCATCACTTACAACAGCACTTGATTTCATTTACACATTTTCTGGCACACCTGGTCAGATGGGTGGAGATATTTTGTTTTGTAGTTTTGTGCTGTTTACATTTGCAAAGCATTCATTAAGAGCGAAGAAAAGCAAGGAACATTATAAAATAACAGATGTTTCTTATTTTTCTGTTTTGATTCACTTCCGTGCATTTTAAGTGTTGAAAAGGGGGAAGGATAAAGGACATCAGAGGTTCCTTTAATATGTGCAAAGGAAAAAGGCCACAGTTCTTCACTCCAGTACAGATAAATTATAAACTCATCCTTTTTAGCAAAATAACCTTAGTTCTGTCCAAATATCTGTCATCAACCTCAGATGATGTGGATCTCAAACATAATTTTAAAAAGTAAATACTGACTGGATAGGCATTATGTCAATCTGATTGCTTTTGCCACTGATTTGTTTAGAAATGAGTGTGCATCAGGATACTGGCCATCTTCAATGGCTGGTCATTTTCAATATGGAAAAATATTAATTATTATTAAACATATTTGAATTGAAGTTTTCCATTAAATGTAGGTAAATCCTGACACAATGAATTAGAATTGTGAACTGATAATTCAAGAAAAAGTAAAACGTTTTCTGTAAAGACAGTGTTTGCCTAGTGAGAGCAAGATTTTTATTAATGACTGATGTAACGTGCAGAATTTGAAAGCATCTTCTCCAACAATTTTCATGTTATCACGTCGTTGACAGAAACATGAATAGAATCTATATAATTCAGTTTATAAAACTTGAAGTTTATCATTTTAAGAATCTAGAAATCCTTGTTTTTAAGTATAAGTCTATAATTAGAGTAGCTTTGTAGAGTAAGTACCAGGCTGAGGCCTGATGTGACCCCGGACGGATAAATTGTGATCTGTGATAATGAGCAGAAAAGCATTGCTGGGTCGTGAAGCACATTTAGCAGAATGACTCCAAGGGCACAGGTAGTCTGAAAGTGCAGGCCAACTGGGAAGACAGTAAAAGAGATACAAAAAGGGAACGGCAGACAAGGTCAAATCATTTTTACCTTTCCAAGTGCCATTTCTGCCTGAAAAATTGCTTATCACATTCAGAATTTTTCTCCAAATGCTTTCTGATTCTTTGCTGTATTTTCAGCTTTCTAATAGCCTTTTTAATTAAAGCTATTGTTCAAGGACATTAACAATTTTTTTTTATTATTTGGGATTTATTGAGGGTACAAAGAATTAGGTTATGCTGATTGCGGTTGTTAGGTAAAGTCCCTCTTGTCATTGTGTCCCACCCCGAGAGGTGTGCCATCCACCATGACGTCATCCCCCAACCTCCTTTCCTCTCCCCACTCCCTCATTTCCTTACCCCCTTCCCTTCTATTAGATCATCTACTGCCTGCTTATTAGAATTGAGTACATTGTATTCTTGTTTTTCCATTCTTGTGATGTTTTACTAAGAAGAATGTGTTCCATCTTCATCCAGGTTAATACAAAAAATGTAAAGTCTCCATCTTTTTAATGGCTGAATAGTATTCCATGGTATACATATACCACAGCTTGTTAATCCATTCCTGGGTTGGTGGGCATTTAGGTTGTTTCCATGTTTTGACAATTGTAAAATGAGCTTTGATAAATAGTCTAGTACAAATGTCCTTATGATAAACACATTTTTCCCCTTCCAGGTAGATGCCTAGTAATGGGATTGCAGGATCAAATAGGAGATCTAATTTGAGTTCTTTGAGGATTGTCCATACTTCCTTCTAAAAAAGTTCTATTAGTTTGCAGTCCCACCAGCAGTGTAAAAGTGTTCCCTTCTCCCCACATCCACACCAGTATCTGCAGCTTTGAGACTTTATCATATGGACAATTCTTACTGGGGTGAGGTGGCATCTCAGGGTGGTTTTGATCTTTGATAAACCAAAGAAAAGCACAGAGTAGAGAAAAGAATTCCTATTCAACAAATGGTGCTGGAAGAACTGAATAACAACATGTAAAAGACTGAAACTCAGCCCGTACCTTTCACCCCTTACAAAAATTGACTCAAGATGGATAAGTGACTTAATCTAAAACATAAAACAATAAAAATCTTAGAATTTTAGATTTGGAGACAAATTTCAAAATCTTAGAAATTTAGATTTATTTTAAAACGTAAAACAATCAAAATCTTAGAATTTTAGAAGTAGAGAAAGCTCTTGATGATGTTGGACTGGGGAAAGATTTTAGGACAAAGACTTCAGCGGCCATGACAACAACAACAAAAATTTATAACAAATGGGACTTAATTCAGCTGAAAAACTTTTGCACAGCCAAGGACACATCAAGTAAAGCAAAAAACACTACTTTCAGAAGGGAAAAGAAAATTTCAGGGTAGAATCTCACAAAGGATAAATAACTAGAAACCACAGAGAACTCAAATTAAACAACAGTGAAAGAGTAAACAATCCATTTACCTCTGCGCAGGAGATATGAACAGAATCTTCTCAGATGAAGACAGACCATTGGCCATTGGACCTTTGAAAAAAAATGCTTGGCCTCCCTGATCAGCAGGGAAATTAGCGAATTTTAAATTTATAAAATAATTGCACAAACTGCTGGGTTAACTGTGGACATTAATTGTTGTTTCCATGAGAAGATACAAAGTAACTTTTAAATGTACAGACTATTACTTAAAGGTAGCACTTCTGGAGCCAGGAAATCTAGAGTTAAACTTTATTTTCATTCTGTGAAGATGTAGCACTTCACAGGTAGGCTCAATCAACCACAGTAAAACATCTTCTCATGGATGTTTTTACTTGTAATACCAATGGTAAATAGATATTTCTATTTCTATTTCTAGTATTTACTCTGAACTAAAGAGATATTAAGGATTTTGTTATTTCTCCCCACACTTTCATTTGAAAGTCTAATGTGTTTGTATAAAGGATGGAAAAATAGCTTACGGTTAAATGCAAATCCAGTCTTTGATGCAAAACAACCCAAAGTCAACTCTCATTTTCAAAACTCCAAAATCTTTGATCATGCTTGCAAATATAATATTGAGGAACTATGTATCAAACAAATACACAGATGTCTCTTACATCTAAAAAATAGCTTGAATTAGGAAATCAGAATATATTTAATAAATTAATCAAAGTTATCCCTTTAATCCATAAAAGGAAAGGTAATAATGTTTTACATACATGTAATACATATTCAGACATAATCTCACATATGTATTTGGTGGGATATTTTTTGCCAAATAATATGATTTTTTAAGTTTACATTTACATTCTCTTGACTAAGTTTAATTCCATCAATTAGCAGAGATGAGCTGGGTGCAATGGCTCACTCCTGTGATGCTAGGATTCTGGAGGCAGCGGAGGGCAAATCCCTTGAACTCAGGAGTTGAAGAGCATCCTGAGCAAGAGAGAGATTCCATCTTTACTAAAAATAGAAAAAAAAAATAGCCAAATGTAGTGGTATGCACCTGTTGTTCCAGTTACTGGGGAGGCTGAAGCAGGAAGACTGCCCAATCAGAGGAGTTTGAGTTCGCGTGAGGAAGGCTGACATCTGGGCACTCTCACTTGAGCAACAGAGTGAGACTCTGTCTCAAAGAGAAAAAAAAAAAAAAAAAAAATTATGACAAGATGAGTTCAGACAAATACAATCATAGCAGAGAGATTCTCAGAGTCTCTCTCATACAAATCTAACAGATCTGACCTTGTCCCCTCTTAAGAAGAGAGGTAGAAGAATCTCTCTGAAGCAAATGTCCTTGTTGGAATATTATGATACTCAGCTATGAAAAAGTGGTTTGGAAAAAAACTCCACTATAAATCAGGAGAAAAGGAAGCTCATCTGTGCGGAGGGTTCCAGACAGAGAAACAAAAAGTTTCCTATGGAAAACTGAAACCCCAAGTCTGTGCAATTAGACTTCTGCAGCTATTTTCGCATTTGGAAAATAATGTGAACTTTATTGAAATCTTGTGAAGACATAACAGAGAAATGCGCAATGCAGGTGTCTTTAAACTGTGGTTATCACTGTCCAAAAAGCTATACAAGCAAGAACAAAAATGAAGAGATTGAGAGACAAGCCATATATATATAGACATATATATATATATATATATATATATATACATATACATATATATTATATATACGTATATATATTATACATATATATTATACATATATATATATATAATCTTTTTTTTTTTTTTTTTGCATTTTTTTTTTTGCTGGGGCTGGGTTTGAACCCACCACCTCCAGCATATGTGGCCAGTGCCCTACTCCCTTGAGCCATAGGCACTGCCCCATATATATATATTTTTTTTTTCACTGATATTGTATATATATAAAGTTTCATACATCTTTACCATACAGTTGACTTTGCATATAATGGACAAGGAGATAACAGGGTAGAAAGAATCACAAGAGTTGAGCAGAATTTCCACAGTAGTAGGGGAATTGATTACTGAGTATTAATTTTCTCTTTATATTACATAATATAATAGTATTGGAGTTGATTTACAGATTGTGTAGTCTGAAATGCTCATCATTGGCTGAGACCGGACACTGCCCTCCTTGTGTCTCTAGCTTTCAGACAAACTTTTGTGAGATATTTTGTCCTCATAATTGCACGAGTCAATTCTGTTAACACAGCCTCTTTGATCTGGCTGTCTATTTGGCTATCTCTTCTGTCTTGCTGAAGACTCATAATACAGCTTAAATGGATCTATTTACAGGGAAAAAAGCGTATGTAGCTTATTGAAAAACAGCTGGTAAAGGGGTGAAGGAAACCAAAATCCTAGAGGTAGAGTAGCGCTAAAAGATGATTCTGTTCCAGGTCTATGGGATAAAAGCCATAACCTAGACTTAAGGCTAATCCATGGAAGCAGGGCTTATTCCAGACAGCTCTACTGCAGCCTAAAATAAAAACTCCCTGACAGGTATATGGAGGGTGAACGTCGATCAGCGCTAGGTTAGATGTGCCTGAGTTACACACAGACCTAGCCTAACAAAACAACTAGCCAAGTAACATAGGTCCAAAGTTATTAGTCAATAACTTAACTATCTAGTGAAATAAAAATCTAAACTACTCCAATGAAAGAAACAAAACGTAGTGTCACTAAATGCATCATTCATTTGGTGCATTTGCAATTAGAATCCAAAAGTGGAAAAAACATGGAAACAGTATTTGAAGAAACAATACCTGAGACTTTTAATGTTACATGCAATTAAAGATCATAAACCCAAATGCATTTTCACAAACACATTCCTATAGAAAATATATAAATAGCAATTTGAAAAATCCAAATGTAACAAAACTACTGAAGACAGAGCAATCTTAAAATAAGACAGACAGAAAGAAAAAAACAGCAACAAAATGTTAGCCTTAAGGAGTAGTAGAATCCTGCGAGCCCATCATTCAAATAAATAAATTAAAAAAAAAAAAAAAAAAGATTCCCAGAGTCGCCCTACTGATTCTTCGTTCCAGACTGGGTAACTCTGCCTTTCAGAAATAAAAATTCTTTATACTGGAAAAAAAAAAAAATGATGAAAATAATGAAAAGTCTTGTATCATTAAATTATTAAAAAATTAACAATTGTCAATCTTACAATTTTAAACCAAACAAAAATATTCTTTGAAAAAAGCAGAAATGGATACAGATAGTCTTTCCATTTGTATTATTATAATTCTTTAAATTATATAAGAATATTCTTAGGTATAATTATAGTGTTTGTAGAATAAATACTAGAGTTTAAAGAAGTAAAATCAAAAATTTTTAGAGGGAGAACTCCAAATATAAAATTGCATTATTCAAGAAGAAGTTTTTAAACTGACGTTTATATTTAAGTGTGACATTATGTAAAATTATGTAAACTAGAGAAGAAGTAACTAGACATGCACGATCAGTGTGGCAGAGTAGATGGAGCATTTATTTAATGTATGCACAACATAGGAACATATTTTGAGGATAACAAATAGTTAAAAAGGAGAATTACAACATTGTAGCAGTGTAAATTTTTATGATATTTTTGTTTGTTTTGACCATTTGTTTTACAGAACTACCTAACATAAAATTATCTATCACCAAGGTGTGACTCATTCTGGAAGAGCACACTCAAGTATAACACTTTAATGTTAAATGGAAACATTTTAAAAATGTAGAACTTTTATCTTGTTTTAATTGTCAATAACATTATAGATGAGAACATTCTAATCCATCACCGAATATGTACACCTAATAGAGCGACTTTGTAATCCTGTAAAAAAGCAGGCAATAAAGGAAAGGGATCCCTCAGGGGCAAGGATTTTCTTTTTCTAGAATTCTAATACAGATGAAGGCTAAGACAGGATTTTCTGGTTTTCATGGACATACATTTTACTTATTAAGTACACTGATCATACAAATAGTTTTTAGTTATAATTTTTGTATTTTTGGTGTATGACTTAAGAAAACACAACAGCAATGAAGATACACCTGAGCTGAACAAATAAATGAAAGAAAAATAAATGGAAATTGGAAAGGCAAGAAAGGACTTAAGAACAAAAGAACAAACAAAAGAAAGAAAAATCAAGTAAGAAATAATACTGATAAGAGAAAAAAGAGGGGAAAAAAGACCAGAATGGCAAGAAGAAATTTAATCACTTGCATTGTCATATGTGATACTATGTCAACATTAGGTCAAGAGTTTTTCACAAATGTTGCAGAATGATAATAACTAAGTAGCAACTACATGACACAGGCCTTTAACTCTGTTTCATTTTCCTAAGGAGCTGAACGATATTTTTATTTAACATAATTTATCTGGATAGTGTTTTGATTTTCCTTTTAATTCTGTGTTGCCTTCCTTATGCTCTTTTTTTGTTTGTTTGTTTATTTGTTTTGAAACAGTCTCACCTTGTTGCCCTTGGCTAGAGGGCCATGATTTCAGCCTACCCCACAGCAACCTCAAATGTCCGAGTTCAAGAGAGCCTCTGATACAGGATGGGTGCACCCTGGCTTGGTCAGCGCCAGCCACCTGGGAGTTCCTGCCCGGTCAGCATCTCAGTGTTGGGGGGGAGTGGGTTGACGGGGTGGAAGGGAGGGGGGGTGCAGCAGACCCGGAAAGGCAGACAAGGCGAGCATGGCAAAGTCCCGGGTCCCTGCTTAGTTGAGGGAGACCATGGTACAATCCTCATGGCTGCCGGTGCTAACTCCAGAACCACCCTTGGACCTAGAGAGCCCTCCTCTGGCTGCACTACTCCCTTTAGAGCATTTCACAGGCCTAAGGGTGATACAGGGTTCCCCCATTCTGGGATGAACCGGGACCCTTCATTTCCTAGGCCTGGACAATTTCATGAAAGGCCTGTACCCATTCATCTGTTACCAAGTCCTGGCCAGATATAACTACAAAGGACCCTGTAACTGTAGACACCCTCTAGACAAAGAACTCAGGCCGAGAGGGGATTTTCCTCTGCCAGGAGCTCTGGTGCTTTTTCTGTATTCTTTTCTGTACAATAAATCCTCTTACTGATACTGGAATTTCTTCTTCAGTGGGTTCTTGGTCTTGGTGATTGGAAGAATGAATCCACGGATCACAGATCAGTGGTAAGACAGGATTTATTTACAGAAAAGAAAAGAATACAAAAACACCAAAGCTCCTGGCAGAGAGAACCCAGGTAAGGGGATAAAGCTCTCGTTCCCTCTCTCTGTCTCTCTGGACTCTTGGTCCAGGAGTATATATATTAATAGTTGCCTGGGGTCCTCTGCAGTTATTTAATACCTTTAGCCCAAACTCAGTTGTTACCTTTAGCCCGAACTCAGTAGCAAATGGATGGTTACAAACCCTTTGTGTTTCAGCTTAGGAAACTTACATGAAATTGATCAGGCCTAGGAAACTGGGGGGTTCCCTGTTCAGCCACAAGTGCCAGGGGAGGGACACCTAAGGTGCTGGTGTTTCCCCAGCAATTGTCTGGCCACTCCAGCTCCTGGAGCCTCTGAGGGGCCCCTGCCTACTCTCCCACCTGCTGGTTCCTCTGTGGGCTGTGCACCAACTCGTCCAGAGCTGAGGTGGCAGGTCCTCCCCTCAGCTCGCTAAGCTGGCTGGGGACCCCCTGCCCTGTGTCATTACCACTGATCTGCGGGCTCTGGGATCAATCTTCTAATCCCAGACTGAGGACCTACAGAAGAAGAAACTCCTTCCTCAGCCACCTGAGTAGTTGGGACCACAGGCCCCCACCACAATGCCTGAATTTTTTTTTTTTCTTTTTTCTATTTTTAGTGGAGAAAAGGTCTCAGTCTTGCTCACTTTGGTCTTGAATCCTGAGTTCAAAGGATCCTTGTGTCTCGGCCTTTTAGAATGTTAGGATTATCGACACTAGTCAACATTCTTATTAATAATGCATACTGTATACATGTAGAAGACAACTATCACTAACTTAGAAACTACAGAAAATTTTTTATATCTACATAAAAGACACTTTAAATAATCTTAAAAATACAAATAGAAATTTAAACTTTTAACAGCTGCTTTCAACTAAATTATTCATATTTAGCTTTTTCTTCTTAATATATTTTCTATAATTCAATGACATAATATTCTTAATCTTTGAAATTTACTAAATTCCAAATTTTCCCATATTGCAATTATAAAGCAAGACTTATGTAATTATAACACAGTGTTATGCATTTATTTTATCTTGGATACAGAACATTATAGCTGAGGTTGCTTGGCTCCTGATATTTTTCTTAAGATATGCAAAATATATTCATCATTGATAATGTATTTTCCTTTTTAAACGTATTAAACCAAAATTTAAAGTACCACTCTGTAATGTAATTGTGTAACTGCTGCAAAAGTTAATTAAGCATGTTTCAGAAACAATAAAAATATATTAAATAAGTACTATGGCAAAAGAAGTACTATTTTTAACAAATCAATTATTCCCTGAAACACAAGAAACTGCTTTTCAGAAATTACAACAAAGTGAACTGCTGGTAACCATCCTACTGTTTATCCATTTCTCAAAATAGTACAAGCATTTTCACATACAAAAAGCCAAGTCATTCATTATAAAATGCCCCCAAGGCATAGATTTTCTTCAAGTGAACTTCCCATTTCTCCTTTGCAAAGGAAATCAATTTCAAAAATAGAGAGAAAGGGTTAGCAACAGCAATTGAGTTGCTTTAAGCATATGCACTGAATATAAAGTGTATAAGTATATAGGTATTTGAATACCATTTATACTTACAATTTAAACACTTCAATGCATATTGTCACTGAATGTTTAAGTGTGTAGTGCATTTGCAGTAGCATTTTTGTGCACGATAACCATGTGTTGTAAGCAAAATTCATATAATAGCAACACGGTAAACTTTCTAGTTAATAACTATTTTAATTTTTAAGCACAAATATATTAAGAAAATGACTGATTTCATGGGATTGAATACTACAATAGAGGCTCCGCAACTGTCTAATCTTCAAAATAGCTGGTTATTTTTTTTTTAAGTGACACTAACAAATAAGAACTTTTTTTTTTTTTAGCAGTGAACATTTTGACATTAACATCTGTTGGCAATTATTATAGTTTATCTTTTGTATTTCTATAAATTAAGATTAATTCAGAAACTCTTTTTTTTGCTTAAGTGTGTTGACATGGTTGGACAAAATAAAAGCAAGCTCATTAGATGATTGATTTTGCAGTTTTAGGAGAGGTTACATTTCCTAGTCTGTAACTTAACTCATACAAACAACACCATCTGGATAATAAATAGAACATTTTGGGTAGTGTCATTCCAGAGAGCATCTGCCCTTTGCACAATATTCGGCTACATATTTTAAAGCACATACAAATTATAATTACCTAAATGGAGCTGTTAAGATAGTTTTCTCATTCTTTCAAGTTATAAAATTCTCTCCTTCTGCGTGTTGGAATAACTAATCAAGAATAGCCCATCGTGCCAAACAATTATTGGTAGTCTTAAGTGTTTATCTATAAAGGTAGTCTATTTTTGAAACCCGCTTTTCTTGGAATGTTAGAACTGAACAAGCAGAAAGCGCCTGTCCGTACCTTCAGGCCTCAATCATTCTTCTTGTTCCAGTAGATGGAAGGTCTACGTGATACTCTGCTTATTATATTTGTAGACACGTTCTCAGCTGGCTACATAGAAGAAAAAACAAATAAAGGATAACTGCAAATGAACAAATTCTTCTTTAGCTCTTTGTTTCTAATTCTACCATGTATTTTAAAGAAAATTTAAGTACGTAGAACTGTTTTGTATACATGCTAGAATTGTGCAAAGATAAGATCCTTTTTATTTATACCACACACTGTTGTTTATTTTTTTCTTTTCCAGATTGCATCACATATATATCTGAAGCTCAAAATAATAGAGTGAAGTAAATACTGCCAAGAGATTATTTTGTTAATGGAGATGGAAAACTGAAACTTAGGTTCTGAAGCTTGTCAAAAAAAATCACAGACTCTATGGGTTAGCATGAAATTAAATGCTAATAAGTTATTTATTACCTTTACTCCTTGTGGGTTTTGTTTACTAGTACCTGAAGGGAAAATGCACTTTTTCAACTTGCTTCTTCACCACATGAGAACTTTAAACATGAGAAAAGCTGTATTTGCCTCCCATTATAAACATTTTTTTTAATTTATTTATTTTCATTGTTAAATCATAGCTGTGTACCATTAGTGCAGTCAAGGGGTACAATGTGCGGGATTCATATACAAACTGAAATATTCTTATCAAACTGTTCAACGTAGCCCTCATGGCATTTTCTTAGTTACTGTATGTAGACATTTGTATTCTGCATTTAGTAAGTTTCCCCTGTACCCATTCTAAGATGCACCATAGATGTGGCCCCGCCCATTACCCTCCCTCCACCAAAACCTCCCCCCTCCCTTCCCCTTCCTTGGCCCTTTCCCCATAGTCTTGTGCTATAGTTGGGTTATAGCCTTCATGTGAAAGCTATAATTTAGCTTCATAGTAG
>CAUYPK010164769.1:0-63822 GCA_963574355.1 Loris lydekkerianus | reverse complement strand
GGAGGGGAATTGGTGGGATTACACCTGTGGTGCATCTTACAAGGGTATATGTGAAACTTAGTAAATGTGGAATGTAAATATCTTAGCACAATAACTAAGAAAATGCCAGGAAGGCTATGTTAACCAGAGTGATGAAAATGTATCAAACAGTCTATGAAACTAGTTTTTGGTGCCTCATGATCACATTAATGTACACAGCTATGATTTAATAAAAATTAAAAAAAAAAAAAACCAAAAACTAAGCAATATACATTCTTCTCATCAGCCCATGAAACAGTCTCCAAAATTGATCATATTCTAGGACACAAAACAAACCTCAACAGAATCAAAAGAATTGAAATTTACCTTGTATCTTCTCAGACCACAAGGCCCTAATGGTGGAACTCAACTCCAACAAAAACATTCAACCCTACACAAAGGCATGCATCAGCAAACTCACAAGCCATCTTATGATATTCGAAAAAGTAGAATAATATAAACCTAAACCCAGTAGAAGAAAAGAAATATTCAAAATTAAATCATAGATTAATAAAATTGAAAACAAAATAATCATTCAGAAAATTAACAATGAGTTGGTTTTTTGTAAAAAATCAATAAAATAGATAAACCTTTGACCAGACTAACTAGAAACAGAAAAGTAAAATCTCTAGTAACCTCAATCAGAAATTATAAATGGGAAATAACAACTGATGTCACAGAGATACAAGAGCTAATCTCTGAATACTACCAGAAACTCTGCCCAGAAATTTGACAATGTGAAGAAAATGGATCAATATTTGGAATCACATCCTCTCCCTAAACTTAGCCAGGAAGAAATAGATCTCCTGAACAGACTGATTTCAAGCACTGAGATCAAAGAAACAATAAAAAATCTCCCAACAAAAAAATGCCCTGTAAAAAAAAAATGCCCTGGTCCAGACGGCTTCACATCAGAATTCTACCAAACCTTCTAAGAAGAGTTTCTTCCCATAGTGCAGTAATTATTCCAAAAAATTGAGAAGGAAGGAATCTTCCCCAACACATTCTACAAAACAAACATCACCCTGATACCAAAACCAGGAAAAGACCCAATTAAAAAGAACTTCAGACCAATTTCACTAATGAATATAGATGTAAAAATTCTCAACATAATCCTAACCAATAGATTACAACTACACATTAAAAAAAACAATCATTACAGTCAAGTAGGTTTAATCTCATGGATGAAAGGCTGGTTTAACATACACAAGTCCCTAAACATAATTCACCACATCAACAGAAGCAAAAAGAAAGACTATATGATCCTCACAATAGATGCAGAAAAAGCATTCGATAAAATCCAGCATTCTTTTCTTATTAGAACCCTGAGTATAGGCATAAGTGGCACATTTCTTAAACTGATTGAAACTGTCTATGACAAACACACAGCTAATATTTTACTGAATGGAAATATTAATATTTTTCAGTATTATTTTCTTCCCTCATGGCTGGGAAGAATCAATATTGTTAAAATGTCTACACTTCCCAAAGCAATCCACCGATTCAATGCCATCCCTATTAAAATATCAACATCATACTTTCACGACTTGGAAAAAATGATTCTGCATTTTTTATTGTTAATAAGTAGGACCTATAGAGAACTCAAATTAATCCACATGAAAAAAAGCCAACAATCCTGTTTATCAATGGGCAAGAGAGATGAATAGAACCTTCTCTAAAGAAGACAAGCAGGTGCATCTTGCAAGGGTACATGTGAAATTTACTAAATGTAGAATATAAATGTTTTAACACAATAACTAAGAAAAAGCCAGAAATGCTATGTTAACTGAGTGATGAAAATATTTTCAACTGTATATGAAACCAGCACATGGTACCCTCCCTCAAAAAAAGAAGACAAATGACTAGCAAACATATGAAAAAAATGCTTATTGTCCCTAATTATTAGAGAAATGCAAATCAAAACCATCCTGAGATATCAACTAACCCCAGCAAGAATGGCCCACATCACAAAATCTCGAAACTGCAGATGCTGGCGTGGATGTGAAAAGAAAGGAGCACTTTTACACTGCTGGTGGGACTGCAAACTAATACAACCTTTTTGTTAGGAAGTGTGGTGAACCCTCAAAGAACTCAAGCTAGATCTCCCATTTGATCCTGAAATCCCATTACTGGGCATTTACCCAAAAGGAAAAAATCCTTTTATCATAAGGATACTTGCACAAGACTGTTTATTGCAGCTCAATGTACAATTGCCAAAAGGTGGAAACAGCCTAAATGCCCACTAACCCAGGAATGGATTAACAACCTGTGGTATATGTATACCATGGAATACTATTTAGCCATTTTTAAAAACGGGGAGACTTTACATCCTTTGTATTAACCTGGATGGAAGTGGAACACATTCTTCTTAGTAAAGCATCACAAGAATGGAGAACAAATGAACCCTATGCATTCAATTTTGATGTGAGGACAATTAATGACCCACTACTTGGTGGGGGGGAGGGGACGGGGAGAGCAGAGACCTGGAAGGAGGGAGGGGAGTGGGGTCTTGGTGTGTGACACACCTTTTGGGGGCAAGACACAATTGTAAGAGGGACTTTACCTAACACATGCAATCACTGTAACCTGGTTTCTTATACCCTCAACGAATTCCCAACAATAAAAATAAATAAATAATGATATATACATATACATTTTAAAAGTTAACATACTGATATATGTTGCAAAATGTAATATACCCCTTCAAAGTGAAATTTTCTACTGACATTTAAAATAGACATTTTGAAACAGTATGTAGTAGTGAACTAGATGATTCAATAACAAAAATAATAAGTCAACATTTATTCAATATTTACTATATATCAGACATTAAGCTAAATAAAAATCTGAGAAGTACAATAATTATCTTCATTTTATAGATGAGGAAACAAGTTCATAGAAGATCACACAGTTTATAAATGGTCTGAGCTACAAGTAGAACTGGCTACCATATTTGTAAGATCCACTGTAAAATGAAAATGTGGGATCCCTTGTTCAAAAATTATTAAGAGTTTCAAGACAATGACAACTGAACACTAAAGGGAGAAGGTGCCTTCTAAGTGCAGGTCGCACACCTAGGGAGCCAGCCCTGTCTGCCCTTAAGTTTGGGCTTTTATCTTTTGAATAAAAATTCTGTTTATCTTGTGTAAGTTACTAAACGGTGAGGCTCCTGGGGAGTGTCCAAAGATCTTATGTGGTTATTAATTGATCCTAAATACCTTTTTTAATGCCTGGAAGAAAGAACGTTTTTCATAGAAAAGGTTTGGATATTTAATCTCACCTGATACACAGTGAGATACCAAAGTTTTAGGAAAACTTTAAAGTCCTTACCGAGTTTCTGTATGGAAATAGCAAATACTTGCAACAAAGGAGGTCCTTACAATACAAAGGGGAACTACAGCTAAATACTAGCCTGTGTACAGTGGCTCATTTCATTTTATGTTCTTTCTAAAAAATATTATTTTTTAATATTAGCACTCTAGGGTTTTCTCATATATTCTAATAGCATCTGCATCTGATTAGAATTGATCTTGGATGATACAGTGCAATTCCTACATGACAAGGAACATTAGTGATATGAACAAATAAAAAAGTTTGTTTAGTTTTCACTCTTACAGTAATTGGAAAGATATACAATGGTACAGTGGGAATATTGACACTAAGTAAAAAGGAGGTTGGTCACACCAAAACACAGCACAGCTGAGAAGCAAGAAATGAAGACTTATTTAGAGGACAATTCCATCCTTCCCAGGAAGTAAGTACTATCCAGAGTGACTATTATCATCACTGATACATGACTGGAACTTAAGTAACATTTCATTGTAAGCAGCAATGGCAAAGAGTAGCCAATTCATATTTTACTACAAAGAAGGTTAATTTACATTGTGAAAATCCATTTTGCTTTTTGGCAATGAAGCTAAATATAGAACAAATATGGTATACACTGTGAACAAGGATCAAGGTTATGCCTACAAGGGTTTTGTTACTAACTCTACACATCGAAGACCAGCTCTTTAAAGATAGTCATAGGAATTTTATGACTAAAAATTTGTCACTGGGGATAGACCAATGGATATTGCTGGGATGACACATATTCTATGACTATTATTTGGAATTTTGTGTCATTTTTAAAAAAGTGACTACTCTTTCATCTGAAGATATTAACAAAATGTTAAACATACATCTTGAATATATTTATAACCCTTAAATTAAGAATTAATTTTTCTCCATAAACTAGAGACTCTTATGTACTGTAATTCAAAAATAACTTTACTAAGGTAAAATTGATATAAAATAAAGTGTAAATATTGAAAGTATAGAATGTAAGTTTCAACATACAAATTTTCCTAAGCAACATTGGCAAATCAAGATAATAAACTTATCTGTTACCCCTCAATAGTTCCTTATTTTTCCATGCCCCATCTCCCACCCCCACAGACCTGGTTCTTCAAGCAACTATTGATCTGCTTCCTGTCACTATCCAGAAAAGTTTGCATTCTTTTGGAATATAAATAGAATCACACAGTATATATTCTTCTTACTTAGCATAATAATTTCTCGATTCATCCACATTGTACCCTGTATCAATAATTCATTTCTTTTAATTGCTTAATAGTATTCCACTGTATGGCTCCAACACAAAGTTTTTCCTGTGTACCTGTGGGTGGACATTTCTGTTGTTTCCAGTTTGGAGCTATTAAAAATAAAACTCCTATGAATGTTTGCATGTAAATCTTTGGTAGAAAGGTATATTTACCTCTTGGATAAAAAGGTGTTGAATGAGCAGATCTTCTGATATATGTTTATTTATTTATTTATTTTGAGAAAGAGTGTCTTTCCCACCCTTGGTAGAATGCCGTGGCGTCACAGCTCACAGCAACCTCAAACTCTTGGGCTCAAGCGATTCTCTTGCCTCAAACTACCCAATATCTGGGACTACAGGCACCCGCCACCATGCCTGGCTATTTTTAGAGATGGGGTCTCACTCTAGCTCAGGCTAGTCTTGAACCCATGAGCTCAGGTGATCCAGCCACCTCAGCCTCTCAGAGTACTGGAATTACAGGTGTGAGCCTCTGTGCCTGGCCAACATAGGTATATTTAAAATTTTATGAAACTACCAAACTATTTACCAACATGCTTGAAACATTTTATATTCCACCAGTAGGGTAGGAGAGTTTCAGTTGCTCTATGTTCTTGCTAACATTTGTAATAAACATACACATATATATTAGTATAAGTGCTCATGTCAGGTAATAATCATTGGTAATATATAAAGAACAGTTTATTTGAAAAGATGGGAAGGCACAGTTACGTATTTCAAAGGCATCTTTAGAAATCTGTGAGCTTTGTGTTAATTATACTTATTATTAGCAGCCATATAAAACTACAACTCAAAACATTAAATAGATAATGTTTAATGCTAGAATATAATTATTATTTCTTTATGTATACAGAAGTTACAAATAAATCCAGCAGAACTGTAAGTGCAGGTCCAAAAGGAAATAAGTTAAAGAAAGCACAGCTTCTCAGGAAATAGGAATATAACTAGTTGGTTCTAATGCATCAGATAAGTAAGAAGTATGTATGTAGTAAGGACATCCGTGCTTAGATTAAGGTAACACTTTTGTTTCTTAAATATGTTTCTATTCTTTTCAAAGCAATCCAGGATACCCTGAGTCACTAGTCAGATGAATAATTCTGACTTCAGCTTCCATCAGAAGATACAGCCTACTTTTATCAAGATATAATCAGCTATCAGATCTCTATTCAAAGCTTGCAGGAGATGAGTGTTACACTTCTTGGGACTGGAAACCATCTGGTATAATTTACTCTAATTATCTGAAAAACAAATGATTCAATTCAGAAATACCTATCTACTTGTGGATAATAATGCCAGTGCAACTCCAGTTTCAGCCCTTACTCCTCTGCAAGGCAACTAAAGATGAACATTGGTGTCTCTGCATAGAGGCGAAGGGGTTAAAGGCTCATCTTTCTCACCTTCTTTGGGTGTAGTCAGCAATGGTATATACCTACCTGACTCCCTTTTTATAAGTTGATTTGAATGATAAAATCCCTTTTTAATCATTTGTTTCATCATGATTATAGGACGTAATCATGGATTCATATGATCTTACAGGTGGAGTTCATTTTGTTTGAGTGTTTGATAGATAGATGGCACCTTCTTTTACTGAGCTTAAATTTGCCCAGTGGTCATTTTTTTGGAACTAAGATTCCCTATTGCTAACAAAGAGACTTAGTGAGAGAAAGGTACTGAGGGCCTACCTTAAGTTAGGAAGGCCAGGCTTTATCTTGGCAAAAATCATTTTTACATATGTTATTTGTTATTTGTTCATGTTCCATTTTTAGAAGTTTTTCCAATGAGATTTTTAATGGAAATTGAGAGTTAACCCTTGAGAGTGTTTCCAAATAAGCATTAAGTCATTTTATTAATCAGTTCCTTTTTGATTCTTAATTTCTAAAATTACAAAGAATGTCTAAGAGCTCAGAGTAAAAAATAAAACACAAATTGTACATAATGACACATTACATATTTTTAACTTCCCTTTGGTTATAGCACTCTAATCACAGTTGTTTTAGTTCCTGTCTATCTACCTACAATCAATCAATCAATCATATACTGGCTCACCTCTCTTGTGATCTATCACAAATCAGTCATATTCTAGATAAATGTTCCCAGTAAAATCAATAGTAATACCATAAAATCCCGGTCCTGCTGACAGTAGAAGAACTGGGGCAAACTCATCAGACCCAAAGAAGCCTGGTGGATGTGTGTTTATCTGTCTGGTGCAATAGCATCTGTGTGTGAAATACTCAAACTCTCCCTGCATGCCTACTGTCAGAATCCGTTGACAACATGCTTAATCACTGAGTTCTCCGCATTTGGAAAGGAAAGCTTCAGTCTTCTCTGGTATTTTTTTTTAATGTATCTTACTCCTACCTTTCAAGCCATCCACAAAGCTGTCAATTTTCTGATATGCATTCCTTTCTCCAAATGTCTACTTTTCTGATGGTACCTGATAATTCAAATAAAAAACAGCTAGCATACTACTATAAGAGAGTACTTTCAACTTAACCAATATAGTCTATAAATTTTTAAGTTGTCAATTGTTTTATTTTTCTAACTATAATTAAAATTGTCAGGTGCCCAGGGGAAAAAGTGAAAGTCTAAAGCAAAATAAAAACAGAAACATTCAAAATTTGTGATTTAGAAATCAGATCATTTACACTGTTCACAAAACAATGATCATCATAAGAATATTGCTTTTTCTCTCTCCACCTCTTGATTAGCCATTTAAAAGGATTATTAGCCGCCAATAACAATACTTTTACATTTGGATTCTATACTTCCCCTTTATCCTCTGACAGGTCAGGTTAAAAGACCAACTTTTTAAAGGAAAGCTATGTGTTCTCAGGATAAAATAAGAATATTTTATTCAATATCACAATGTGTTAAGGTTGTCACTCTGAGATTCATCTGCCTTATATGTTAACCCCAAACTAAACACTTCTCACCACATACCTGCTACATCAGCAAGTCTTGTCAGTTCTACTCGCCAAATATTTTCTGAATTTGGTCCCTTTTCACTTCTCACAACACCCTCCTCTTCCAATGTACATTATTTCTGACCTAGACTAGGTTCATTGTCTCTTACCGGGTCTCCCAAATCCTACTAAGGTTCTCTAGTGTTTTATCCTTTACTCAGTAGCCAGGAGAACAATTTAGTGTGTAAACTAATAATGCATTACCCTAATTAAACTCTCCAGCAACTTATCATTACCCTTCGAGTAAAATGCAATTTTTACTTTCAGCTCCTAGGTCCTGCACCATCTGTTTCCCCTCTGGGCACTCCTCCCCTACCACTCTGTCTCACTCACAGCCCCACAGCTACACTGGCCTTCTGGTTATTTCTGGAATGAACCCAACTCATTTCTAACTTAGGCCCTGGAATTCATTTTTGTAGATCTTTGTCTTGCCAGCTTTGTTACCGTCCACATAAAAAATAGTCCTCATCCCAGTCATTCTCTCTGCTTCCATTCTGCTTTAACTACTTACTACAACTTTTTATTCTCACTAATTAAATGACATTATTCTCATACTTGTTTATACTTTCCTAATTAGAACATGAATTCTTGTGATGTAGTCATTGCCTCACTTACTCCTATCCCACCCAACCTGCTCCTCCCTCCAGTTTATATTAGTGCACAGAGAATACAAGATCTGCTGAATAAAAAGAATGAAAAGGCAGCATGCTTAGTAATATTTCTAAATATATTACTGAGAGCTTCCCTAATGACACTCTTCCTGGACACACTGGTGCAATTATAATCCCAGCTACTTGGGTTACTGAAGCACAAGCATCCAACTCAACCCAGGAATTCAAGGTCAGCCTACGCAGCATGGCAAGACCCTGTCTGTTAAAAATAAAACACAACAAAGTAGCACTATTCTAAAAATGCTCTGGTCAACTGCAACAAAAAACAAAGCATGCTATTAGGAAACGTATTTACCGTATAAGACGTACTGATAAAAACACTTAAAATTTTTCAAATATTCCCATAAAAATCACAAGACCATGCTCTATTCACTGAACAAGGATCCTGGATTATACAATCAACTAGTTCTTAAATTAAGTAGCCCGTACTTATCTGAGCATGGCCGCTAAAATAATACAGAAAGACAGTGTTCTTATCTGGAAGGATTATTGCACTGATGAGAGACGATATTCTTGGACAATGAAAATTATTAAAGATCGTTAATTAACAAATACATTTTGTGATATAAAGGATGTATTATAAGAATTCAGAAAGTGGCAAAGATGAAAGCAAAGCAGGCATAGAAACAAAAACCCAGGAGCAGTTTACCTTGGAATTTTTTAAGAGGCTTTTCATGGCTGGTTGGTTCTTCCAAAACAACAAAAACTGTTTAAAATTGTCAAGCAGATTCTTTGCTTAGACATCTTTCCTTAAAATACTTTAAGTATTTCCTTAGGAAAATTGTCTTTCAATATCAGAGAGCTTTGGGAGTAGTAGGGTTTTATGGAAAAGAGCTGATTGAAAATAACCAAGTCCACATTTGGAATAATATTTCAATATGAACATAAAATTATATTTGTATGAGTATTAATGCCTTTTATCTATATATGTAGTTATCTGTCAATATTAGAAAAACCTAAATATTTTATAAAATCCAAATAATGACAGCTTTAGTAAGATGAATAAGTGACTTTATTTTTCATGTTGTAGAAGTTCAGAGGGAAACTCTTTTGAACTTGTATGGTCATGCTGAAATTTCACCAGAGACCAAGTTGCTTCTATTTTTCTGCTTTACAGTTTTAGAATATTGTTTCTATCTTCAAATTGTTTCATGGTCTCAAAATGATTGCTTTAGCTCCTGCCATCATATCCATATTCTGGACAACAGAAAAGACAAAAGGGCAGATACATAAGAATATACCTCCTTGCTGAAGAACTTTTCTGAAAAATATATTCATGGATTTCTGCTTACATTTCATTGGACAACTCTATTTAAAAGAGAGGATGGGAAATGTCATTTTACCTGAGCACTTTATCACCCCTAATAGTAGAGTTATTTTTAGTAAGAAAAAAAGGGGCAATTGTGTACTGGGTAGGCAATGTACATGCTACATATAATTGTATGTACCACATAGTGCATACACAGCTCTATCTCTTCCATGAGAAAGAGATGCTATTTGTTTTCTTCACTGCTATATCCCCGACATTTATCACAGTGCCCAGCTCTCAATGAACAATACTATACCAATAAGTTATATATAAATGGATGTCTGATGTAATATTGGTCTGTACTTTAATAAGGGTGTAGAAATGGTCACCTGGACCAAAAGTTAGAAAGTGTACTTTTGTACTTAACAAAAGTTTTAGTATTTGCATTCCCACTTGTGTATAGGTTTAAGAAAATGCACCTAAATAGCTTTCTTGAAAGTTGCCTTTCCCTGCCTTTTCATGCCTGATCTACTTTTTTTACTGGAATGGGTATAATATTGCATGTTATGGGGAATTTCCCTTTATTTTCTATACCCTTCATTTTAATTCTATTCAGGTAATCAGAGAATAAAGACAACTGAACTGGTATATACATGTAATAATGAATTTTAAAACATGAATAAAATTTGTAATGGCTTAACACCTAATGTTGAAACTTCATGTACTATATTTTAGCATTGCAACTACAGAAACCAGACTCCTTCACATACACAATGAATTTGAGTCTTTTCATACCATGGATGAGGAAGCAAGAAAATAATGGGGAAACTAAGAAAAGAAAAGTCAATGAGTAGAAATACTAATATGAGCAGTGGTGAATGTGAAGGTGGTGAGAGATAATGAGACCCATGTAAAGCAACTGACTTAGGCTTTAAACACAGAGGTAGAGATAAGAAATCAAAGAAACATAAAAGATGTGATTACTGAAAATAAAAGCAGCTCAGTAACACAGCCATTTAATCCACCTCAGAATCTGCTACTGATGTTATTATTGACTAAAGGAAGTTAGATCTTTTCAAGTAAATGTTTCAGCACCTTTTCTAATCAATTTTCTTGAGATTATTTTACCGATTAGTACATTAAGGTAGATATACTAATAGTTCTATTGAACATAGTACTATAGTTTAGTTCTATAGAACATAATGTACTAAATGTTCTATAGAACATAAGGTAATACACCTTAAGGCAGATGTTTTGATGATCTTGACATATTGAATCAAACTAATGGCAGATAAAAGTTATTGATTAGGCATAATGTATATAACTTTAATATATTTCAATATAATATGTGATTTAGTTCCAGAGATGAAAGTTAATAGAACGTAAGTTCATAGGGGCAGAAATTTCCGAGTCACTGCTCAACTCTCACACCTAGAAAGGTACCTGGCATATAATACATACTCAATAAATATTTGGTGAGTGAATGAGTAAATCTAGCAAGAAAAACGTCACTCAATCCACCTAAAAGCAAAACCTACATATTTATAATCTTTATGTGAGATTAAAAGAACCAATTATCTTCCTTAGTTGAGAAAAAAATATGGATTATATTAACTAGAAATGAACTCTAGAATTCAGAATTCCAGCAATATCTACCATATCATTTACCATATAAATTAACTAATTTTATTTTAAGGCTTCTTTAGAAAACATTTGGAAGTATTTGAAACACTTGCATGGTATCTGTCATGTAGTAAGAACTGAAAATTTTCTTTCCATTTCTACTTTTCTTTTAAAATCTTCTACTGTAATACTTCTACTGTAAATCTAATTTAAAAAGATCTGCATTCACATTGTAAAGGGCTATCAATGTTAACCTGAGGCCCACATGATATAATAGAAAACATATAGACTTTTGCTTTAGACAAACCCAAAGTTCAATTTATTAGCTTCAGGGGTGGCGAACACGCGGCTAGAGCCGCACGCGGTTCCCGGCCAAAATGAATTTCGGCTCTTTGCCTCTTATCATTATTTTGTATACTGTGGCTCTTTGCCAAGTTTGGATTTTGTTATGCTGCTTCTGAGGAGGGACCTCTGAGGAGCGATCTCCGAGTGCGTAGTCGAACTTGTTAGCCACCCCTGAATTGAATAATGCTTTTTATTTAGTAGTATTGCTTTTGAAAATATTACACTGAATACTTTGACATGGGTTTGTGGATTATGCTAGATTTCACTACCTACTTAAATTTGGTTGGCATAACTAGGTTTATGGAGAAGCCAAAATCAATGAACAATAACAACCAACATAGTTTCTAAGGGTTTCTATTATCAGCACTGTGGAAAGTGTCACAGTCTTCCAGTTTGAAGAGATCTTTTTGAATAGGAAGCAGATTAATAATAAGGTGAATTTAATTTCTAAAATAATTGGAAAAGATATTCATGTGAAGAAGTTGATGAAGAAACAGTGTAAAATGCCAGAGCTGGGAGAGGAGTTTTCATAAGAGGTGTTTCTTACAAGCTGTGTAGGATTTGGTTAATCAGTTAGAAGGGGCAGGAAGGTTAGGGGGAGGTGTGGAATGAGTAAAGATATTGAGGTAAGAGTTAGTGGCTTTAATTGTGAGCAAGTACAGGATGCAGTGAGATTTTATTGCTAACTCAGACATTTATAGTGGAAGAATGAAAAATGAGATAAGAAACCATAGAGGCCATTTAATTAGTGCAGAAGGTTTTCACTAAGTATTTAATCAGCTTAAATTCATATATCATATATAAATATACTTCCATTCTTAACATAAATAATAAAAATATTAATTATGATACCACTGAAATAAAATTAAATATGATGAGGTAAACTGATCACCAGTCTATTAGCAAAATGACTGAGATTTTATCATGATTCAAAAATTCTAAAATTTTTGAAATCATGTTTTCAAGTTTCATTTGTTGGCTTTAGTCTGGGAAATAGATCTTTGTGGAAGCTTGACTTCTATGGTGTGAACTACTATAAAGCATGTTTCAATTACTGTCAATCCTATAGAAGATAGCAAAGGTCCCTGGCTTCCTAAGCATGTCTTCCTTGATACCCAAAATGTTCCAAAGTGTAATCTGAGATCGTGCTTTATGAATGAATACATTCATGGCACAAAGTTTCACTTGTGACCTAAATGACATGGGAATGCACACTGAGATTACAAGTGAGTTTTTTTAAACCATTTAAAAATTTTTGAGAATTGGCTTTAGGAACCTGATCGGCTAATCCCATTGCTAAATATATAACTTAAAGAGAAAAGGTAATTTTATAAAAAGAACACTTGTATTTGAGTGTTTATAGTAGCACAATTCACAATTGCAAAGATGAGAAAACAACTCAACTTCCCACTAATACATTAATGGATTAACAAAATGTGGTTTATGTGTATTAAGTACTACTGAACCATAAAAATGACAGTCTATCATATTTTGTGTCAGCCTGTGTGGAACTGGAAACCATTCTTCTAAGTGAAACATCTCAACAGTGAAAAAACAAACATTTGTACTTAACACAAAGTTTGAACTAATTTATTACGTAAGTACACATCTGGAAGTAAATCTAAATGAAAATCAAGCTGGTGGGAGCAGGGAGGAGGAGATGGGTCAATTCTCACCTATTGGGTGCAATGAATAATATCTGTGTTAAGGGCAAATTTGTAACTTTGACTCAAACTATACAAAAAAATAACAGGTTCACCTCCTAATATTCTGAAATTAAAACGAAAGAAAAAATAATGAAGAAAGTGTTTATTTCTTGGGTGAAAACTGAAAATCCAGGAAAGAACATCAAAAAAAATAAGAGACCAAATCCAAGCTGCATTTCTTGGGTGAAAACTGAACATCCAGGAAAGAACATCAACAAAAAATAAGAGACCAAATACAAACTCTCACCCCTAGTCTGCCTCTGAGTACTAAGAAATATCTGTCCACTATCTCTTGATTATAAGAGAATACCTAAAATTGGGTAACTGATTTTTATGAAAGAATTTATTTGTCACAATTATGAAGGCTAAAATCTAAGGTTGAGGGATCATATTTGGTAAGAGCTTTCTTGCTCATGGTGTCCTCAGGTTATACATGGATTTCAAAACTCATGCCCATCTCACATAAAATGCATTTGTTCTATCTGCCTAGCCTCAAAGTCTTAACTTGTTCTATCAACAAGTTAAATGTTCAAAGTACAAAGTCTCATTTGTGAGAATTTGAAATCAAAGTAAGTTATCTACTTCTAAGACACAATGGTAGGACAAGCATAGGCTATATACTTCCATTCCAAAAGGGAAAAACAGGCATTAATAGAGGGGCAGGAGGCCTCAAACAGGTATCAAAGCCAACAGAGCATGCATTGGGTCTTGAGACTCCAAAACAATCTATTTTGACTCCACATCCATAATCCTCTCTACATTTGTGCCAGGGTTGGCAAGGTTGAGCCTGGCAAAGCCTGTGGCAGTCCCACTGTAGGATAATATTTAGAAATAAACATATCCTACATCAAGCACACTAAGTGAACTCCGTGTGAGTTTAAAATGACTTGCTTTTCTTCCAGAGGCTTAAGGGACCTGGGCCCCCCTGGGACGCACATAGACTTTGGCTTGCCTGGAGTTAGAAATTCCATAAGCCATTTCTCTGAAGCTGTGCACCCCATGAAGCCTGAGATCAAAGGGCATGCCACCCTTCCTCAGAAATATAGGCCAGAGTGTTGACGTATATTAACAACACTTGTCAGAGGTCTATAGGTGCTCTGCCCTGAGGAAAAGACACAGTTGTTACTACATACTGAGTAAACTGAGTGAACGCTTGAAGATATTCTTCCATTTGTTCCCCTGTGGCTGCTTTCTTCTTTATGATTTTGTTTACACACCTGCCCAGAGATTAGTCAGTGTCTAGAAGAAGATGTTTACTGCAAAAGTGATTGTGTTGATGTGGTAACAGGATATTTCCTTTTTAGTTGATTTCAGATAGGTAAATTGAGGTAATGGTGAAAATAACAGATAATAGATTAAGTGTTTACATGACTAGAAGAGTATGACTTTGGTATAAAGTCAAAACCTGGAATAAAGATTTTCACTACATGCCATCTCATAGTGTGTAGCCTGTTTCTTGTATTAATAATTTCAGGAGCGAGTTTACACCCCCAGCAAAGCTGCTGTTCATTGGCATCTCCGGTCTCACAACAACCATGTGTGTGTGTCTGGAGACACACATGGAGTCAACCATTATGAGTCTGGAGACAGCAGCAGAGGATCTACTTTAACAAGCTAAACCAACCAGCCTTTTTCTGCCATTTATCTTTCTTCCCACAAGTTGCTGCTCCTATAGGGCTTAATGTCCTTTTCCTTTGTTTTGTCACTTTTTTTTTTGCAGTTTTTGGCTGGGTCTGGGTTTGAACCCACCACCTCTGGCATATGGGGCCCTGGCGCCCTACCCCTTTGAGCCACAGGCACCACCCTGTTTTGTCACATCTTTAAAAATTTTAAAGATGATACGTAAGGTGGAATTCAAAGCCACCTTTTTTGAGAAGTGCTTATTCCCTGGGGGTCCCCCACGTATATATGAAATACACACATTAATAAACTTCCTCCTGTTCTTCACTTATTAATCTCTTTTGTTACAAGCATCCACTTCAACTAAGAACTTAGGAGGGCTAAAGAAAAAGTTATTTTTCTTTTCCTAAAATACTGATGCCTCCAACTGTAATTTAGTACTCCCTGAATCATGCTAGCCTCTATATGTGTGGCTGTAACCTCTTACTCCAACAGTGACAGACCTCTCTTAATTTGTCATTCATTTACATAATTATACAATATGCCTGTATAGTGGTGTTAACCTGTACTCCATGGAAAGTAACTTTATCAACTAGAGTTTAGTGCTTATGTACATTTACTTTTTTAGTTTGTTTCTGAGACAGAGCTCACTCTGTTGCCCAGGCTAGAGTGCTGTGGCATCAGCCTAGCTCACAGCAACTTCAAACTCTTGAGTTCAAGTGATCCTCCTGCCTCAGCCTCCTGAGTAGCTGGGACAACAGGTGCCCACCACAACACCCAGTTAATTTTTCCATTTTTAGTAGAGATGGAATATTGCTTTTGCTCAGGCTGGTCTCAAATTCTTGAGTTTGAGCAATCCTCCTGCCTCAGCCTCCCAGAGTACAAAGATTATAGACATGAGCTACAACACCTGAGCTGTACATTTATTTTTGCCCTTCATCTTACAGTCTCCTCTCATTTCCAAAATTACTTAAGTTAGCAATTTTATACTCCAAACCAATCAATGAGGTTATTTAATATATTTTAGTAAAATTATGTTTTTTATCTCAGTCCGAATCCTATCCTGAGAATCCTCCAAACTTCTACATGATTTTAAAAAATTTACACATATTTAAAATAATTTTCATTCTTTGCTTGTGCTATACATTTTTAGAGGTTCAACAACTGCATTATGTTGTATATATACCATTACCCTTTCAGGCAGAATAATTTTATCATTTTAAAATTTTTCATTGCTGTAACTATTCAGTACTAAACTACTGTACCCTTGATTTTTTTATCCTTCTAGGGTTTTATCATATAATTTATCATACAGCTTTTCAGCCTTTTTAAAGTGGCTTTCTGTATTTAATAGGAAGCATTCAAGAATAATCTGTATTTTTTGGCCATTAAGTCTTACTCCTTTTATCAATGAATGGTATTCCATTCTATATATGTAGTATGGTTTGTTTATCTATGCATTTATTAAAGAACATCTTGGTGGCTTCCAGTTTGGAGCTATTATAAATTAATCTATAACTTTTATATTATTTTGTGTGTGTGTGTGTGTAGTTGTAATTTTTCAAATCAGATGATAAGAATCTACCAGCACAATTGCTACATTGCATGGTAAGATTATGTTTAAGGTTTTAAGGAACTACACACTGTCCTTCAAAGTGACTGTACCATTTGTATTTCCACTAGCAACAAATGGATGTTTCTATTGCTTTGTTTCCTCAGCAGCCACTCATGTAGTCATAGTTTTTGGATTTGAAATATTTGAGTAGCTCTATAATATTATATGTTCTTTTACTTTGCCTTTTCCTAATGACAATCGATGATGTTGTATATTTGCTGTGTGTTTATTTGTCATGATACTAAATTGTTTCTTCAAAACTTTTGTCCATTTTAAATCTATTTGTTTTCTTTTTGTTGAGTTTTAATGGTATTTTTTTTTTTTGAGTTTTAATGGTATTTTACCTACTTTAGATGTAAGTCCCTTTTCACATTTTTAAAATATTTTCTTCTTTTCATTTTTTACCAGTATTTTTGTTAAGCAGGAGTTTTAAATTTTAATAAAGTATAATATCCATTATTTTTTCATGGGTCATTCTTTTGGTATTGTATCTAAAAATTCATCACGGACATAGGGTCAAGTAGATTTTCGCATGTTTTCTTCTAGATGATTTATAGCTTTTTATTTTACAGTTAAGCTTATTGAGTTAGTTTTTTTTTAATATATAAGGCCCATTTCTAGATTTCTTTAAGAACTAGCTATAAATGGCATATGATATAATGGTTAAATGAGTAGAATCTGAATTAACCATGGAATTTTTTAAAGGTAATAGGAAAGGCAAATTCATCACCACTAATATTTCTGGCTATAAGATCTGTGTAGAGATTTTTCTTCAATAGCAGGCCATAAAAAGAATCTGATATAAAATAAAATGTGTGAATCTTGCAGATCTGTATATCACATATGATTTGGTACATAAGAAATCTTGAAACAAGCCAAAACTGACAAAAATATCATGGATCATTACAGTTGTTAAACTGTTGAAAGTATACAAAAGTATATAAATATTGAATTTCGAAGGATTCATATCTTGATTCTCAATCAAATACGTGGTTAAAGATACAAATTGAAAAAGTTAGAAAAACTGCTTTTAAAAGTCCCAGGTGAAATTAATACACCATGTCACAAAAAAATTGAAATTGAGAAAATTAGAAACACAGATGATAAAAACATCAGCCAGAGCTGGTTCTGTTATGACTTATTCAGAAATATCACTTTGAAAGTAAATTAGTAGGAATATTTCAAATACAGAAATTGCAAATATAAACCAAGAATACACTAAAAAGTAGTAAGGCACAGATAAGAAAAAGAGGCCAATGCTTTATCATTCAATCCACTTCATTTTAGCCACTGTATGTTAAGACACGCTGTTTGCTATGGTTTGATGATAGAAAGCTCAACAGCATTTTGGACTTCCCTTAAAGGACTTCACCAACTAATAGGAGAGCAAGACTTATATGTCCAAATAGACTTATATATGTGAGGAAGATGACAGCTCACCAAAGAATTTATAAGTGTGATAAAGGGCACCCAAAATGTGCAGAGCAACAGATGCAATGGTATGCCAGTGCAAAACTTCATTGTGCATTCAGAGAATTATAGACAATTCAATGATTTTTGGCATATGAAACAGCATGTTTTAAAAACTATTTTTCTTAATCCCCCTTTTTTACAAATAAATATTCATAAGGGGTCTTATCTTAATGTGTGCATTAATAGAAGTTATAACACATTATTCTGTAAGTATATTTACTATTATCAATAAATGATTCTTCTTTTTTAACCAAGAACTGGAAAAAAAAAATCCTCCTGTCTCAACTATCTGCTTCTTGGGAACTTGAAGCATATAGAATGAGTCTATTCAGGTTCATTCCTACCAATTCAGTTTGATGCTGATCACATACGATATAGAGCTGAGAGACACTGGTTAAAAATAAACAAATAAAGGAGAAAAATAGTTTACAAATAAATTATGCTAACCATAAAAGTGATGTTTCTTAATTGACAAACCACTGTCATTGTTTTAAGCACCATTATTTGTCTGTCTAATTATTTCTATAATGTTGTTTGCCAAAGTTGTAAGATCCTTGAGAAGGCTGCTGTTTCATAACAAAATATAAGGTGGCTATAAAGTTCGTGTGCAATATAAAATAGTGACCAACTTCGTGGTCACCCTGTATTGTAAAATGCAATCAGATATGCTCAGTTTGTGCGTGAGCTGGCTAGTTAGCCTCACAGAAGCCAGGCTGGTACATTCCTTTCCCAGCTCCACATGCAGGGGGCACACACTGGCAGGTGGAAATTGGCCATGGCGGAAGTATGCACAAAATGAAATCAGCAAGGCAACTTGTTAGCCTGTGGGGTAACCAGTTACCAAACATTTATTGTCATAATACTGACTTCATGATAATCTTTCAATATTTTAAGGAAGCCTTTCATAGTTAATGGATAACTTCAATGTCTTTAAAAATACGTGCTTAGAAAAACCTCAAAACCAGGTAAGGAACTCTTGGCTTCACAAATAAGATGATGATCTATTTTAGAAAGGATTACTATTGTTAACATTGAAAATCTTACTTCCAAGACGAAGCTCTCAACTAGTGGGAAGACTTCGTCAGCTGAAAATAACGGTATCTAAAATAACAATGTTCCACATTCTATCTCTTTAGGTTGTGCACCAGTAAAATGAGATTATCACACCGAGTTCCTTCATGGGAACCAAACTAAGAGACGGATGTATAGGAAAATGATAAGATGTCTGTGAATTTCCACAATTCGTCCCATATTTTGTGTATTAAGCTGTCAGGGACTATCTAAATCACTTCCTTTTCTGTCACTCTGTCTTGGTACAACATCCTTTGAGGCTCAACAGCATTAAGCACCAACCCCCATCTCCAGAGTCTCGAAATGATATGTAAATCCCGCAATTCATCATGCCCTGTGTAGTACAGGTTTAATTCTTCCTCCTAGGCCTCAATCTGCTGAAACATTACTCTGATATACAGTACAAAAGCAGTAACAAAGATGTTCATATCAGTCCATTGTGAGTTGGTGGCAGGCAGAGAAATCAATGAAGCCAAGGCGACAATAGCGGGAGTTTAAACAGGCTGCTGAAATTTGCTAAGACTCAGACAAAGGGCCCAGGCTGAAAGGAGAGCTGTTCTGGAATTCCTTGGTCTCCATTATGTGGCTGAAACAATCCTTACTCACAGAGTGGATTTGCATCTCTAATAGAGTTCAGGCTCTGTTTGTGAAAGCCTTTCGCTAGGCCTGACCCCATGTCTTGGGTGCACATTGATACCCAGCGGCCTCCTCCGCCTCGTCCCACACCACAGAGAGCAGTATCATGGGAAAATGCACTAACTTAAAAGAAAGCAAAGGAAGGCAAGAGGAAGGGAAAAAATTAAAGGCTTGAGGCAGTTTTGGTGGTACTTAGCAGTGAAAATTACTTTGGCAAATAATAGAACCTACTGCTGGTAATTACTGCTAACAAGCTTCCCCCAGCCCAAATGTGACACTTGGGCTGATGTGAGAAAAGCTGATAAGGCCAAGCTTATTAAGCTTGAATGAAAGGAACCTTTCCTTATGAAAATACAGCAACTTGGGGGCTTGCAAATCTTGTAATCTAGTGTTACCAATTATTCAGCAAAACAGAAAAATGGTGCTGCAATATTTAAAATCCTTCCTGGATTTAATTCAGACCGGCACCCTAATCCTAAGCAACTGTAATCATGAACATCCTTGGTTTCCTAAACATGTACTATTGCTTCCAAACAAAAATATTGTGGGTACTTAATCTTCTACTTCTTGCTGAGGGACCACTGGGGAGACCTTTCATACTTGATGCCCAGCAGATAACCAGGCAAAACATTTTTTCCCTGGAAGATAAAAAAAAAAAAAAAAAAGGTACACAAATACTTAGAAACAAAACAATAAAATCTTATTCAAAGTATGTCATGGGAACATTTTCATGACTTATTCATGGTCTTAATTTTAAATTAAATTTGGCGTGGTTTGACATCACAACTTAACCTCTTCATCAACTCTAAAATCGCTTTAATTACCATGGGAAAGTAATCACATAAAATTGCAGCATCTATTAATTATCATATTCATATAGTGTGCTTTATTTGAGAATAAACTCATTTATGAGGCAAAATAAGTAGGAAAATTAAAAAGCCTAGAAAATGTATTTCATTCATTACTGTATTTACTACATTTAGGAAACACTTTTGTTCAAAGAAGAGTATTTCTTTTGTGTGGAAATAATTACGCACAAGGTAAATGCTTAAGCATTTTGATTTGAATGCCATTTGAACTACCTGGCATAAGCATAATTTTTTAAAACCTAATATTTTCACAGAATTTTTCAGTATTACAGATGACTTCATGATATTAATGGCACCTCTATTATGTAGCAAACTACAGAAACTTTAAGTATAAACTCATTTAAGTCAGTGAAATAAAATCATGTTCTACTGTGAACCCAAAAGGGTGCAACTGACTTCAGTTTGAACTTTTCAGTGTAGCTTATACTTCTTAAAACCCCATTAGTTTATTGCTTGAATGGACTATTTGAATATTTTAAATATGTTGTTTTTCTGAAGCCTAATTACATTGGGAATGTGGCAATATTGAATTGTTGTGTAACTTGATTATTTTAAGAGTTAATATGAATACTTATTCTATATTTTTTATAAAATGTTTTCTCCAAAAACTTAAAACACATGTTTAAAATGGTGAGTAGCATAATAAAGCCAAGAAGTTGCACAATGTTCTAATTATTCATTTTGAAATATATGTTTAGTTCTCAAACTAGTTATTGGACTATTTAACTCATTATGTCCTTCATGTAGCAAAATGTTGATTGTTCATGTCGGAAGGATTAGTGACACGTGTTAGAGTCAAATCATTCACTCAGCAACCAGGAGAGTAAAAATAATGTTTGAAAACTTTATATTAACCAACAGAGTAGATCTTAAATTTTACATAGGCAAAACTGAATAATACAAAAGTTGAAGATCAAGGCAAGTAAAATTTTACATATAAAATTGTAAGATTAACTGGAGATAATTTGAAAGAACTTTATCATATATTTAACTAAATTTACACTGTTCCTATAATCAATTATTTCCTGTGTAGAATTAGCTATTTTTCTATTCTTATGATTTTGAAAATCTTAAACATTCTTTTTCTTTTCTTAAAATGCTTCTTTAAACTGTGATGTTATAGTATGAATTTTGAAAAAAATAGCTCTGTGAATGGCTTACCACTGACCCTTTGCCTTGTGGTGATGAATAAATTTGAGCAAATAATTCCTGCATATACTGAATGTAGTAAACATGTAATAGCCTCCTACTTATAAAGGGTTGTGCCCTCCTGAGCTAGACCAAATGTGTGTTTAAAATCTTTCAAGAAAAACATGATTTTTCAAGCACAGCTGTTCATAATCAGTGAAGTAAATTCTGTGAACGTTCATTAATCTATGGTAAGAAAATTAATGGAATTTTCCATCTTTATAAACCGATAAAGATCATTACATAATATACTATATTTTGAACTTTTTTATGACTGATCATGGGGGAAAAAACCCCAGCACAGGGAGTAGTAAAGTTAAATAAATGAACAAAGAATATAGCTTCTTCAGTTATTTTTTTAAGCAATGTAAATTTTTTTATCAGATAGAAGGCTTGTGTGTTTGTGTATGTGTGTGTGTGCTTGATTAGACAAAAAATTTAGACATTTTTGGTGAAAATGAATATAATAATGAATCTGTATAATTGTTGTCCTAATATGAACCCTGAAGAGTATTGATGCTGTAATAACAGTTAGTATATGTCTCAGGGACACTTCATCAACAAAAGTAAAAATAAAAATATAAAGGAAAGATATGAAGAAATAAGAAAAGCCAGAAGGTTTAGAGGGTACAAATGAAGTGGGTAGAGATGGATGGGGAGGGGGAAGCAGACGCTGGGGGGAAGAGGAGGACTGACAGACACATGGGAGGAGACAGAAAGGACATGGTGCCTCATTGGGATGAATGTTTTAATGCATGACCTTGGTAATTATGTATTCACTAATATACTTACAGAAAAATCCTGTTCAGTTAGTGTTACATTTCTACAGCTATATCAAGGCATAATTAACAAACAAAAATATATATGTGTTTTAGGTTTACAACTTGATGTTTTGGCATACACGTACACTGCCAAATGATTACCACATTCAGGCTAATGAACATAGCCATTATCTCACATAGTTACTTTTTTTTTTATTTTTGGTGGAAAGATCGTCTATTTTTTCTCGTATGTTGCCTAAAACTTGTTCTAAGATTTTATTTTGTCACAGGGAAAATCTGTAGCTAAAAATAGATTTCATGAAAAAATGATCTTTTTATCTTTTCAAAACTCTGTTAATACATTTCTATGAAGAAAAATATGCAAAGTTACTGAGAGATTGTAAAGTGTTTGTAAAAACTATGCAAACAAATTTGGTAGTTAGTATATTCCTCAAGCCATGTGTTATTATTTGTAAGTATATGACAGAGTGGTATGGAGAATGTGGAAATTGATATCTAATACTTTATTCTACAAAAGTACATGTCCAAGATGATGTGCGTGTGTGTGTGTGTGTGTGTGTGTGTGTGTGTGTGTGTGTGTGTGAGATTTTGCTTTAATGCATTATTTGGAAACTAGGACAGGATCACCAAATGATACCAGTCGTGGATATGGGAGTTTGCTGAGACCTTCATACTGATGCTGAAATTAAATTCCGTACATTGTGTGCTACTGTTTTGACCAGGTTTGCAAAATATGCTTCCTTTAAGACCTTCATTTCCCTTCCTCTCTCTACTACAAAATATGAATTCCTGCAGCTTCCACCTCCTATATATCTTGTGTATCTTATTTCAGTTGCATTTAAATATCTTTGGTCTGACCAATGTGCAGCCTCTGAATCTCCTCTCCCTTCTCCACTTTCCATTCAGTATAGACCTGTCACATTAATTATCCAAATATTCAGATCCAATTATGTCATAGTCATGCTCAAAAACTTTCCAATCTTCTATTTTCTTCAGAGGATACAAATTCACTTGTTGGCATTCCTCAAGCAAGTATGTAGAGCTCTCTAAAATCTAAACCTAACATGCATTCCAAACTTATTCCCACTCTATTCTTCTACATACACCCAGAACCCTTACAAAAGAAGACTGCTATTCCATAATTATGTCAGCACCATGAATATGTTCCAGATTTGACCATTTTGTTCTACCTTAAGTTTCTGCTTCCTCTCTGCATCTCTATATATCAATTTTCCAATGTGACTTCTAGTATGATGTCTGCTGATATTCCACCTGCAAGTAATACCTCTGAAATGTCATTATTTCTTACATCAAGAAGCCAGTACTTTATAGATACCCTTTCCTTAAATTTAGAAATACTTGATATCCCTCTCTTAATCAGATGAAAACTTTTTTTCTTTCTTTCTTTCTTTTTTTTTTTTTTTTGCAGTTTTTGGCCGGGGCTGGGTTTGAACTCACCACTTCCAGCATATGGGGCCAGCGCCCTACTCCTTTGAGCCACAGGTGCCGCCCACATTTTGTAACTTTTAAAAAAATGTTAAAAGTTGTTGTGTTGCCTTTTGAGACAAAAATACAATAGATTTTTTTAATCATATTTAAATAATTGGTTATTTTAAATAATGAATATAATTTATCATGTTGAGAAATTTACTTCATAGTTAATACTTTAAAGGTCATATAATGAAAAAATATTATCTAGATTTTAATTATGAAAATAGAAATATACATGCAGATCAAGATTGTATATTTGGGATATAGCTTTGCAAGTGAATTTTCTTCCGGTAGTTTTTCTATGACAATTGGTTCTATTTTTGAATGTTACAGAATATGACATTGCTTAGAATAATATGTCAGATCAATACAACATATCATCATATATGATAACAATTATTCAAAGTAAAATTTATAACATTTTGGGAAATAGCATACTGAGATCAGAGAGATTGATTAGTGTAAAACATTCTATGGGGAAAGTATTATGGACATCCTGGAAGGTTTTGTTTTTAATGAATACTTAGATAGAACTTTTGATTTTTTTCTTATTTGATTCTACTGGAAGTCTGCCATTTTTAAGTTTGTTTATTCAGGAGGTTAGCATACAAATAATGATTCTCAGTATTCTTTTAACATTGATATTTTAAATAACTTTCATTAAACCTTTCTATATTGAAATTCAGTAATTGTTGAAATGTTTCAGGATGAAGCTATCATTCAGAAATGATGGATCCTACTGTATTTATTCTACTTAAGTTTTGCAAACTTGAAGTACATAATAAATATCTCTTAAAATGACTATAAGTTAGTAGACATAACTCAACAGCTAAGTGTTTTGTCTTGAAGGTACAAGTGAGATATAAAAAGTGTAGTGTCGATTCGCATATTTTATTTTTTCCTTTTAAAAATTTTCTTTCATTCTTGTCAATACAATAGGAACTTTAAAGATAAGCTCAAAATTTGAACCCTTGTAAATTTACCTGAGTGGCATGTTTCTTATATCCTTAGTATTTTATGCACTATGTCAAATGATTAAAATAAAAACAGAAATAATGAACTATATACTTTCTTTTATCCTTTGAAATGTTAGAGTATTTACTAGTGTCAATTTATCAATATCTTAGAAAATTGGCCAAAATCTTACACAGTATGACCCAATTTTCCTATCTTCATCACTAACAAGAGTATGAGAATGACTAGTAACTGGCTATTTTAATTCATTTCAAGCTTTTTTAATATTACCAGGAACAAAAAATAATAGGTTTACAATGTTATTGAGGTTCAACACCTGCAATATTTTGTGTCTTTAAAAATCCTTATACCATGATGTAAAAATGTTTTAGTGTCAAATTATGTTTAGTGTCAAGTTATCAATACAAAACTAACTTGATTTTTGACATGTCTTTCACAGATTTGGAATAGTCAACTAATTTTTCAAGATTCAACACACTGCTATGAGAATTTAAGAGAAAAATATAGATAGGGTTTCTTACTTCATTTTATCAGTTTATTTTAAAATTATACCAATTAATGAAATGCTTAAAATGTTTTATTTTCCAAAATTGTTCTTAGATTTCTGAGAACTGAGAAATATAAGAGAACATATTTCTTATTTCCAAACAGAATGGCACAATGATCAAGTGTATTTTAGTGAGAATTTCAAGACAGACTATTGAATAATGTCCTCTGAACCAATTAACATTTTAAATCCCACCTACTAGGGCTGTCTCTTCTATTCCCACATAAAACAACAAAAATTGTACATTTAGTTTTTGTTGTAGCAAAGAACAAAGATGGAATATATTTCTGAACTTGAATTTTCAGATCATAACAGCATCATCTCCTTGGTGTTTCTTTCATTTTACCCAATTGGGTGACTTGTTGAGGGAATAAAGAGAGAAGACTTCATAGAGCGGAGGCCACTGATATCATTGGCAAGAGAAGCTCACGACAAATGAGATATTGTACAGGCAAACACAGAATGAGCTTTCACACAGGGCTCTGTCAGTGTCATTCAGCTTTGCCTGAATGGGTAACCCTCTCATGATTTATCTTCCCTTCACCAAGTCAATGCCTGGTATCTTTTCCGTTGTGATGGATAAGACCTTACTAAATTGACTACTGCCTGCTGAGCATTGTGAGGCCTGAGAACTGAGCAGGAAGGGGATCCAACCATATTTCATTCATATAGTAAGTCAGCCATGCTCAGTAGATCTAAGGACGGAGAATTATAAAGAGCCTTGTTAAACTGACCCATGCATCTGGATCACAGAGTGGTCAAGAATCCCTCCGGTTTCCTAGATTTGAAAAAGTAAGAATATAGCTTGTCAGGGGGTGCCATAATAGGCCATCTGGAAAATAGAAAAAAAAAAAAATTAGAAAAGAATTACTTTTCCTTCAGGCCTTGTTCTAGATGACAGATACTTAGCTAAAGCTTTTCAAACATTATGCTTATTTTATCATGTAAAAGAAGTATATCAGATTTTTGTGTTTGCTCGTATAAGAGGCTAGAAGTGGTTAAGTTCCATGATAGCAGTAAGCATAATTGACCCCTTCAATTATACATTCTTCAGCTTCTAGAATAGATAGCTAGCAAGGTCAGTATGTGTCTGGATAGATGGAAATGTGAAACAGAGGGATGGGGGAAGAAGAGGTGAAGGGAGAGAGAAAGAAAGGAAACAGAAGGAGTGAGAAAGGAAGAAAATAAGCCTAAATTTACATATTAGATTTACAAATTGAAGTGTATATATACATTTCTAAGTACTGTGAGGCTTTTTCTCCCGTTTTAATAAAAATCAATTTGAAACCTTTCTGAAATACTAGTTTGAATGTGAGAATGGTAAGCACAAAATACCTACTTAAGTCTCTTTCATAGACATCACATTCTTTGGTCACTTAGAAAATGGCTTTTCCCTTTTTCTCCATATTTAAAGACATAAATCAATTATGTTATTACATATCTGAGTATTTATAATGGAGGGTTTAGATAGCTGCTTTCTTTTTTGGAGAATATTTTCAGGAATGGATCCTCTAGTAAAGCTCTGAACTTCAGGTATCTGCTAAAAAATTATCAAGTATTCCCTGTCCAGAAAGTCATGACTAAAATACCAGTGTAGACATTTAAAATTACTGTTACAGTATAAACTCATTCAAAGATATGGGCACTAAAAATTGAATTACTTGAAAAGTTCTACAGTACAAAAATGTTATTTTTTCTATATTTTTATTTCTGCTTTAAAAATCTAATTAACAGAATGCTAAAGTTTTTATATTAATAACATATGAAAAAAGATACTAGAGGCTCATTAGTTCTTCTGAGACATGTTATCAAAGGCTATTTGTGTGTATAAAAATGGATTAATTTAAGCATATACAGAGTAGGTTTGAAATATGCAAGTTTAATATTTCATATTAAGAGATGCAGCAATCTTGATATCGTGTTAAAATTTTATATACCCTTTGTTAAAAGAGTCATTTAAGTTTCTGAGAATGCTGTGCTGATATATCTGAGTCCTTGCATTTTATTTGAGCCAGGAAGTTGGGGCCTAAAGGAGCTGAAAGAATATATCCTATTTTATAATGAGAAAGATTATACAAAATTAAATAATGCTAACAAAAAGTGTGGAGGGAGTAAAAAATAAATGATATTCTTGCATTGTTGGTATCTTTTTAGATTTTCTAGCTAAGCTGTCCTGTTAAATTTACTTTGCATTTTCATGTTTTCTTTACCAAATATAACATACTTTATGTAGTGAGCAAAATAGGCAAAAATATCCCCCCTATAACAGCATAAAACATAGAGAAAATTCCAAAATAGATGGGTCAAATACATAAAGAATGTCTAGACAAAGGCTAACATGTGCTCACATGTATGTTCACACACATGCAAAAACAGTGTCAAGATAAACTAAACTGGTTGATCTCCGCAATCTCCTTTTCTAGAGTTTGGTAAAAAACCTTTTTAACAGGCAATGATAAAATTACAGATTTAAAAATATTATTTGATTCTTTTCCCCTGACTTGATCTGTAATTATTTTTCTATTTTTAATCAGCACTCCCAATGAATTGGCAATGGGTTGTGTAAAGCAATAAACTACAGCCAGCTTGAGTTACTTGTGAAAATAGTAAATTAAATAACTAGGAACACTTTAATAACATAGCTTAAAATAAGCTTTGGAATTATCTTGGTACATGGATTGTGCTTCCTCTCTCTGTTGAATTATTTAAGGAGATAGATAACAATGATCTGGTTTGATTTTACTGTTTTAAAATGATAACACATTGTTGTTATGATGATTTTTTTTTAACTATCAACCTTACTTGGTGTACAGAAAAGAATTAGTAGTTCTAACTTGTGCTCCATTGAGAAAATAAAACTCTAATAACCAACATTACCTATCATATACCCCAAACCTTACAGATGAGCTCTATTCAACTTTTTTTCAGATCCTGAATTTTCTTATTTATTTCTTTTTTTATTTCTGAAGAAAAAAAATCATTTAATCATAAAGATATTGGTGCTAGAATATGTATCACAGCTCAATTTTGTTCGACTTTTATATCACAAATATTTATGGTTTATTTATTATGAGTGCTTCCCATATCTATACCTATTGGTCTAATCACTGAACAATATATGAATAACTCCTAACGTTCTAGAGCTCGGTTTGTGAGAATAGAAAAGGGCCTACATTTTACTGCATGTAAAAATTGCTATTAATATCAACCAAGATTTGGAATAGCAGGGTACTTCAATATGTTTTGATAATTTATTGATGAGTCTGTTCTTTAACAAATCTTCAGGGATTTTGACTTTTCTTTTTTTTGTCATTTATTTATTTATTTATTTATTTATTTTTTAAATTAAATCATAGCCGTGTACATTAATGCGATCATGGGGCACCATACACTGATTTTATAGACCGTTTGACACATCTTCATCACACTGGTTAACATAGCCTTCCTGGCGTTTTCTTAGTTATTGTGTTAAGACATCTATATTCTACATTTACTAAGTTCCACACTTTTCTTTTTAAACACAATACTTTTCTTAGAGACCGGAACACATATAATCAGGAAGGCCAAATTCATAATTTCTCAAGGTTACTAAGTAAACAGAACCAATACTGTTCCTAAAAAAAGATCTGATTTCCAGTTTGAACTTGTCATTGTTCTGAACCTTGTGCAGCCATGAACCTCACCTAAACAGCACTGAAGAACTAAATAGTAATTAGTGTCATCTTTCCTGACTACTAGGAAGTGGTATTAGTATCAATTGATAGAATGTCTAAGGCAGTATTTTTTTAAAAATGAACTATGCACCTTAGCACAATTCCTACATTCAGTGTGTACTCCACACATATCTCCTGAATAAATGAGTGAAGAAAAACAAAGGTTTAGCACAATTTATAGCAGCATTATTTTTTTCTTTCTTTCTTTTTTTTTTATTAAATCATAACTGTGTACATTAACGTGATCATGGGGCACCATACACTAGTTTCATAGCACAGCATTATTTATACCAGTCTTTGATGACCTGTTTGTTGAATTCTTGGTCTTTCAGTACAAGTTTAGTTTTCTTAAAACAAAAAAAAAAAGTCAATTCTTCTCTCCAGGGATGTACAGAGAACACTTTTTTACACATTCTGAACTCACTTAAGTGCTTGTAGTGAAGGCGTTTTGCAGAAATAAACAACTGAAAGTTCAGTGTATTAATGATAATTAACATATTGGTTATTAAAATTATGATAATAGATTATGATAAGTGGTCATCATAATTACGGTTATTAAATTATGATAATCAAAGTGTTCCTTGAGGACTGTTAGTTCTGCAAAGAGGCTTAACTTGTATTTTTGGAATTAGCATAAGTAACCTGTCATGTGAACATTCAGAATAAATGAGCACTAAACTTAGCAGTAGCTAAAAGATTGAGAAGTAACATACAATGTCCAGGAGGTTTTGCACAAATTGAATATTTCTTCTGGTATTATAGTTTTATTTTATATCCACAATTATTTATCCCCCCAGTTTAATATTTTAGAGTGAAGAATAAACTAAGTATTGAAAGCAATTCATTTCTCTCACCAAGTCCCTACATATCAAAGACCTGGCAACAGGAGGTAGAAAATGGAAGACGGAAAATCCGGACGTGGTAGCTCTGTCACTTGGCCTCAGCCTAAATCTCAGTTATGTGATCAACCACGCATGTGAACAAAGGAGATATTCTCAAGGGAGAGGAGGGATTTCTAATGGAAATCACAGAGGAAAAAAGAATATATAGTTTGAAAAAAAAAAAGCAAGAAGATGGGTGTCAAGGCCTTGTAGGTTTTGCTAAACGGGTAGACGCCCCCATGCTCTTTGCAGCAATTCTTTTCACCCTAATCTCCATCCTTCTTTTTCAGAACGCATTAGGCCCAATCCCAGAATCTCTTGTAAAGGAAAGTTTTGTATATTTTTGATGTCTGTGGGAAAGAAGTGCCCCTGGGGAGGCTGTATTAAAGAATACATTTTGGAAGCATTTTCTGGGGGAGAAAGGTTTTAAAAAGAACAGAGTTCACCATTAATTATTTAGCTTGAAATTCTTGGGCTACACATTGGATGCTTTTTTCCCCTTTCACAGCATAATATGACTCTACATAAATCAGCTATCCAACTCTTCATCTAGCCAAAGAACATGGCGTCTTCAAAGGAAGAATCATGGCTGTGAATAGTCGCTGGTTGATCCTTGCCTTTAGCTACTCAGAGAAGAAATTAGGGAAAAATATGTATATACTGGTAAAAATATTAATAAAATTAAATGATGAAATAATATTAAATTGAATCAACATTATTCTGACATGTTTAATTTCCATTTACTATGGAAAAGAAAAATTAAGACAAATATGTGGAAAAACAAAATAGCATAGCCCACTCAGAAAAGGGAAAATTTGTTTACCAGACAACACGGTCAATGTTTATCCTAATTGTAGTGGAAAAAAACAAAATTAGCACTCTGAAATATTAGGATTCGCAGCAATATGTAATGCATAATAGATTCTCATTTAACAAATACACTTGAGACTGAAAAGCTGATTTAACCTATTTGCTTTTTACCTTTAAAAAAAATTTTTTTTTTTGCAGTGCTTTTTTAGCTAACTGGAATTATAGGTCTTGAGAGAGTTGATATTGAAAATATAGTTATAGACCAGGTCGCCTTTCTTATATGCATTTTAAATACATTTTCTGCCCTCATAGTCATTAAAACTTAAACCTTGAAAATGTGAAATAAAACATTTAAAATTATTTAACCCAACAACACATTAAAAACTGCTAATAATAGTCTATATGCATATTTAATAAATTGAGCAAATTAGAAGAACGTCAAAAGTCTAATTTAAAATTAACACTTTTATGTGTGCTAACCATTGGGAATGGGGCAGTGAGTCAATAGAAAGAGGAAGGGAAAGGAAATATTTTTTGCTATTTTATTAACACATCTACACAGTCACAAGTATTCATACTTTGTTCTGTAATGCACTCTAAACACACTGCTTGATTGCAAAATAATAAGTTCTCTGTTTAGACATTATGAACACATAGAAGCAAGATCAAAATCTTTTAAGAAACAGAGTTTAATATAATTTTTTGAACTTTAATTTTTGTAGTTGTGCTACCAGTCTGCACGAAGAGAGTCTATCCATTTTCTGCCTCAAATTAGAACACAACTACCCAGACACAACAAAGGTATTAATTTTATCTGAATGGGCCTCATGGTTGATTTCCCAATAGTGTCTATTTTAACTCATAAATTTTAAGGAAGCTTTTCCTGATATGCATCCTACCATCAATGTAAGGATATTTATCAATGCTAGCAACTCAACATAAAATCTTTCAAAACAGTTTCTCTGTAGGGAACTTAATATAAATGAATACATTCTATTATTTTTCCAATAAGATCATCTTCATTTTCAAAATATTTTAATTAAATTTTCATGAAACTTATTATAGATAAAAGCATGGTAAATGTCTGTGTCCTGACCAAAAGGTAACTTAATGAATGCCTTTGATAAATTGTATATTTTTGAAAATCTTCCTTAGAGCTTGTTATGTGTCAAGCACTGATCTGATAGTGTTTTATATATTATCACAATTCATCAATACTATAATTTCAAAAGTAAATACTACTACCCTCTAGTACTCAGGGGGACCTCTGTCTTCCCCTAGGTATTTCTACTAAATCTTTCAGGTGTGGGTAACCATTTCTTTATTGCCACTAGAAAATATATTATGAGATTTCCCATCAATTTCATTGGTATTTACATTAGAAATTCTGCCAATCGTCATGCTAATTATTTGTTGATGATAATAAAATAATAAGGACTACCATACTGAGTGTACAGTTTGTACCAGTAATTATTAGAAGCATTTTATGTTGGATAACCTAAGTCGTCTTCTCCTTTGGTGGAAACTGAAGAAACAAGTAGAAATCCTGTTGGTCCTTTTATGATGTGCATAAATCAAATTGTCATTTTTGTAGTGAGAAAAGTTGAAATTAGTCAATTTCATATTCATTCTAATATATGTGTGGGTTTTATTTGACTTTTAAAGGTAATAACATCGAGGTACATAATAGGCAGATATATATATATATATCTCCATGTAAAATTTTATAACCATGAAAATGTATTAAGCCAAGAGTTTTACTGACCAATAAAGTTTGTTTGTATCTTATAATTGCATTTCATGAGATGGATTTGAACGCAGCCATTTTAGTGCCTTTTGATCAGTTTGCATACATTGCGTATTAATGATTATTCACCAAATTAATCATCCTTTCAAATGTGATCAACACATTTTCACATTTTTATTGATCTTGTGTTTACAAAATCTCCCCACTACTTAGCAGCAGGGTAGTTATAAATTATGTTGACTAAAAGCTGGCAATAGTTTATGATGTCAGTCAACAGATGCCTAGAGTCACAGGAGAATCTCAAGTAGATTAACAATGAGAATTCTCTTGTTCTGATGCAGCAGTTGGAAACGGGCTCACGCGTTGTGGGCACGTGTGGGCACAAACATCAGGGGCAATAAGAATAGTGAAAAATGGATGTCAATTAGGTTTTTTCTCAATCATATTTTTCTTATATACATTATTGTGAATGAAAATAAAAACTTTGTTTTCTATCATGTTTTCTATTTTTAGTCTTTTAAAAATATACACAGTATAAGCTACTACTTTACTCCCCATCTAACAATAAAAACACTGCTAATTCTATCAAAGAATGATTCCAATTCCATAATTAAAAAGCAAGTGATAAGTGATCTAGTCAACAAAACTTTATGGTATCTAAGTAATTAGATGTGATTTTTAGAGGTAAAATACTTTAACAGCAGAAGCTTCCTTCCTAACTTAATACAGTCTCATCTAGGGTCCACAAATGCTTTAAAATATTTTTAGCATATGTCCTACAAGGTTCAAAGACAGCATTTTCTATCATCAATCATTCTCTTTGCTAATAATGAGCCAATCCTAACCATAAAATATACATCAGATTTGCTGCCCTCACATTTAAAGTTTTAGGGTCTCCTCCTGCACTGATTACTATAGTGCCATGCTTAAAGGAAAGGGGTCTTTGAAGAAAAGAACAAGGCTCCATTAATCATGAATCATTACATTTTGTCAGTTGGCAAAGGAATACTTTGCTCATTTATCCTTTGAATGAAATTAGTTCTGGCTCGAGCCCTTGTAGAAGAAAATTCTAAATTGTCTTGGCATCTTCCTATAGCAGTTTGTGTATGTGCCATAACATGGCAGATGGGGTTTATTAATGGCAGATGAGTATAGCTTCCAAGGTTTTTCCTTTTTACTATTTGATCATTTTAATATTGAAGTTCAGATATACTCATATATTGTTGCTGTACATTTATCAATACATATATGTATTGTATCTTATTAATGAAGGGGAAAAGGAAAAATCTGGCAATATTTATATTGCTGAATATAAGCAAGCTCTTTCATCTCTGTATCCTGGAGGAAATGGGCACACATTTTCCTAACTTTCAGGATCCTAGCAAAACCGAATAATCAAAATTGTTAAAAATATTTACAAGAATATGTGAAGATGATAGTCTACTTGTAAACAGCATTAGGCACTGCAGAGAGTGATGTTCCCTCATGAATAATTTCTATATACATTTTAGTGCCTTTGCTCAATCATCCTAAAAAGGAAAAATCAAGTGTGAGTTGTAAGGTTTTGCTACCAAGTGTAAGTTGTAAGTTTTTGCTATCAAATGCTGAAAACTAAACTATAAAATATGATTGAAAGAATATCTTACAGGTTTATGTATCAATGGTCGAGTCCCAATTGATATCATTGTCTTACTACAATGTGAAAGATATTTAAACAGATACTTGGATTATGTTAACCATGAGAACATTGCTGGCAGCAATCTATAATGTGGAATATACGGCCAGACACACACACCCTCAAGTATCTAACTTCACAGAAATGGCACAGGTGCTACAGGGAAAATATATATTAAAGTGTTTTATAACCTATAAAGAGCTGTGGAAATGAGAACTGTTACTCCAGCATAAGACCACTAGATAAGAGGGCTTTACAAATTGTTAGTAAAAAGGTTTATGATGAGTGTTCATATGTCTGACTTGGGAGGAATTAATGATGAAAATTCTATTTGGACAACTTAAAACATAGTTTTATCCTGCTTTGTATAAAATTAAAATCTTATAACCCTAAAGTGCATACTTGAAAATATTTTAGATCAAAAAAATAAAATAATATTTTCAATGAAATAACTCGTAATCAAAGAGAATCTGTGACAGCTTACATTTCCCTAACATGGGAGTATATCCTTGCTTATAAGAATAAAGAAAATGATAAATAATTTCTTATTCTTAATGCTACTTGAGAAGGTTATTAGGGTCTTATGACAAGATGCTATTTTGATTTCCTCTAAAAATGAGGGAATTTTTGCATCTTTCACATCAACCAGCCAGTTGTATTGAGCATCTTTTAAATATATTTTTATGGTGTATAGTTAGTATATATTTTTATTTTAATACAATGGTAATAGCTAAGCTTTAATTGGGTAGCAATAAAAAATAACATATAAATATAAGAGGTAAAATAAATTTAAATAAAATTTCTGGTATTATTCAAGATCCACGGAACGCCAATTGTTTGTCATGATGATGCACAGAAAGCCACTTCACAATTTAAATCAAGGTCCAAATGGACCTAATTATCTTTTTTTTTTTTTTTTATTCTGACCATATTAATTTAGAACTCATCTGCCCATACATCTACCATTTACTTATTTTATGGAAAAATAGTACATTTTTCCAGTAACTGGAGAAGAATAAGACAAAGGATATGCCTGTGAATACTATGGTTGCCCTATTAAGGAAGATTCTGTTTCTGTTTCATAAATCATTATTGAATTATAGCATAACTCTGTACCTAAACAGACCTATAAAGTATGTGTTCTGGTTCTTGCGACCACTACTAAAATACTAATCCATGTGTGTAAAGGATGTCGCTTATCTCCACGTAAGCACAATAGGTCAGGATCCCACCCTTAGTTTCCTCCAGATTTAAGATAGAGAAGAAATGTAGATTTCATTATAGCTGCCAAAAGATAACGAAATCCTCTGAAGTCTCATTACCTGAAAATGTAATGATAACGTTCTTAAAGTGAAATAGCATAAAAGGAAGTATAATGTTGCTTCAAAAAACTAGTGCTTTAAATAGATAACTATACACATTAATATTTATGTCAACATTTCACATTGATAATAAATTTTTCTTTTATTTGGGAGCTATTTTTTAGAACAAAATTATTTGAACTTTTCCCCCTCCCTGATAGAGGATATATGTATATTTTTTCTAGCATAATTTTCTTTTCTCCTTTTTTTTTTTTTTTTTTTACTATTACAACCTTTTCTTCCAATCCTCCCTTGCTTCTATTGTGTTGTCATGAAGTACCAGATTCCATTCCTCAGTAACTGAAAATAAACTGACTATTAGTAATGTTGATTCAGGGATATATACACATGGCCACAGACAGATTGGTGCAAGGGAGGCCCAGAAGTTTTGCTAGAGTGAATGATAACAAATACATACATATTACTTGCCAGACTCTGATTTCAACTTTTTCCATGCATTCAACATTTTAATCTTCATGATTATTCTAGGAGTTATTAGGAAAATGGCATGTTCCTCCCATTGGAGGTTGAAATCTATATATTGTAAGACTTTTGCTTCTTGAGTGCCTGCTTAAGAATTGTATCTACATAGAGGAAAACTGAATTGAAAGATGAAAAGAGATCATGTTTTGATTATAGTGTTTGATCTGGATCTAAATGTGATAGAAGTCAGATGATTAAAAAGTAAAATGAAGCCATTATAGTCTTCTAGGTATTCGCCAGAAGTGATGTATCAAATGCAAAACTCAATACTTACTGATATAATTGATATAGAAATTCTCAAAAACCGTGTACTTATTTTTAGTGATACAATATAATGGGAATCAAATCTTAAATTAAAAGAATGAATCTACAGCAGGATTCCCTGTTACCTGTTTGAGTAGGATTTTATGGCAGGGAAATGTTTCCTCGTGGCCCTTGAAATCGTATCAGATTCATATTGAGCACACATGTATTTGGTCCCGCCTGTGGGAAAATTACTACAGAAAAAAGAGATTGCAAAGTCAGAAATCTACAGGTGCCAGGCTAGTGTGCAAATGAGTAAATCAGATTACATTTTGAAAACTCAGGAGATCAAGAGAGACAATGTTTTCATGTTACTCTACAGGCTCCAGAAAGCAAGTGTGATTAAAATTTAAAAATGTAAAATGGACCTGGAAACAACAATGAGAAAGAGACTATGCTTCATCCCTTCTTGCCAAAAATGTTCCTGAGCATTCTACATTTTTAAAAAAGAATGTGATTTTTTTATGAAAAATATTCTAATTCTTAGATCTTGGCACACCTTTTTTTTTTTTTTTGTCCTCAGTGTAAGTATCCAAAATAAAATAAAGTCAAAAATATAACAAGAGCATGTTCCTACCACCGTTAGGTCTCTGTAGTAAAGGACACAGACATGGTTAACATTGTAAGTTATTAATTTGCAATTTCAATGTGTGTTTTGATTTTTATTTGTGTTGTTTAACAATTAAATTAATCCACTGGAAAGTTATCCCTCATTTATAGATTTTAAAACCAATATCCAAAGAATTTAAAGAAATTGTTATGGTAATGAAGCTGAAAGATTGCAAAGTTTAAATTTGTGTTCAAATATTCTACCCCAAAATGAATTTGAAATCGATTTTAAAATTCAGTACACAGTTTAAAGCCATCCTTGGTAATGCTTCAGTGTTTATCATCTATTCATGTACCTCATTATTTAACAAATGTTTAGTGGGCAACTACTATGTGTCTGGTGCTCTACACACAGAGAAGTGTTCAAGTTAAAGAGCAAGGATAAAAGGAGTTAGGGGAACACTCCTTTAGAATTTCACTTTTTAATTACAATACAAGATTATGCAATTGCAGAGAGAACTCGGCAGAAAAAAAATCAGGATAAAAGGTAAAGGCCGCTGAATGCTGAAACAAGGGATTTAGATTAGTTTGGAAAATGGCATATACACTAAGTTATCATAAACATTAAATGCGTGAGCCAGTAAGATTTTTTATCAAAGGTATAAACAAAACAGTCTTTCAACCTGCAGCTGATGGACTTTGTCAATTGCCTTAATTTTATCTAAAAGTTTGTGTATGTGGCCATATGTACTTGAATGTTTTTGTAGAAGTAGGGTTTAGGACTTCCACATATTCTCAAAGGCGTTTGTGATACAAGAGTCTTGGTAACTACTAGGTTCTAGTTTATCTTTAAAGAAATACATTGCATAGCACAGGGGATAGAGGAGGCCACCAAAGGCCACCAAGAGTCAACTGAGCGAATGGTGCTGGCAAAAGGTAACTGAAACTTGAATAAAAAGGAGAACAATTTACAAAGAAATGCCACTAAAACTTTTTTTCTTATCAACCTCCTTGAATCCCTCCCTTCTGTACCTTCCTTTCTTCTCACTTCTTTTCTAGCCCTATGCCGACTCCTTCACACAACTTCTCAACTTCTTGCGAGAACCAAGTGTGGACATCTGTTCCAAACTCTGTGGGGTGAGATGTTATTTTGGCAGCTAGAAATCAGCTATGATGGGGAGTATTTATACTAACAAAATTAGCAAACATTACAAATCACCCCCTTTTCACACACAAAATGGTTATTAAATATTCACAGGCACATAACTTCTTCCTCCCGCCCACTCTCTCTCCTTCTTCCCTTCATTTTTCTCTCATCCATCCTCCTCATTTTAATGTCCAATGTCTAAGCTACATTTCAGTTTGATTTAGATAAAACCGGGAATAAAGTGGCTATAAGTTATTTATGTTGAAAAAATAAAATCAGATAATTTGAAAAACATTTAGCAGTTTGAACTATGTTCTGCATTTAATTATCCACACTACATGTTGGCCACCAACAAGACATTCTATTTATTTATTCTATTTATTCTATTTATTCCAAGCATCTTCTGAAAATGTTTATTTACCTGTAAACATTATTTTGACCTTGATTTACTTCCTTGATGAATGAAGTATAATAAAATAAAATAAAGTCAAAGCAGAACATGTAAGGATGTTTTAATAGATAGAGCGAGGTCACAAAATTTCAAGTCTGGGCCATACCACCTAATCAATTTGTTCCTTTGATCAGCTCTTTCTATAAATTATTTTCTTAACCTTCATGATTGCTTATTTTTTTCTAACTCTAAAATTCAAAGATTATGTGCATTAGAGTGCTTAATGTATTAACAGTGTTTTTCTATCTGACATACGTAGCTGTGCTTAAATAAAACATAAGCATTTGATATTTAATTTATATTATCATTCCAATTATTATCCATCAGAAGTAGGTGAGTGAGGATACTATGTATATATCACAAATGCTACCACATTATATCCATATGTCATTTTCTAAGTGGTTGTACATGCTTTAAATTGTTCTATTGTGTCGATTTTAATGTCATCTAACATTCTTTCTTGGGGGAAAAAACTTAGAAATAAACTTCAAGAATTACAAAAACGAGAACGTGAGTATTATAAGCTAAAATAACAAAATATATAAAACATTAAGGATAAAAAACACACTGGAGGTTTTATCCATATCTGTGTTGTATCTATGTTTCACCCATATTTGTATTATACATATTTCCAAAAAAGGGGGCACTAAACTATTAATAAAAAAATACAAAATTAAATGTTGTTTTTGATATCATCCCCTCTTTTTTCTGAATATTAAGTTCTATTTATATATAACTTCCTTACTATAAAAATAAATGGGGTAAAATAAACAGTTATGCAAATTCACTCCATTTGCTTCAATGTGTATTTATATTTTCTTTGGTTAGATTCCTAAAATTAGAAAGCAACCTTCCCTCTAATTGGATGAAACATGCAAGCATCTTGTATTACATTGTTGCTATTACTTCCAATTTAATTATGTTAGTGTAGTGAAAAGTTTTATAGATTTACTGGGCATTAGTATAAATGTCATTTGACTTTGATGTTGGACATTAAAATGTCAGTTATTTGCTTTTAGGTTAATAAAATGTTTTACAGGAACAAGAATGGTGATATGAAATGCAATGTATAAATTCATTTTGATATGCACATCATGTAATCACAGAAACTGTGCCATAAACAATCTATTTAACTCTTCTCTTAACAAAGTGACACTAGCAGCTCTTCCTGCAGCATCTTCATAGTAAGCAAGATAACCTTACCACCTAGTTTCAAGGAATACAAAATCATTTCCCTCATGCCTGCTTTGCCAATGAGATATCATCATTTGTCTGATAGGATGGCTATTAGAGAAGACAGCAAAGTGGCAAGGGTATCTTTTGAAGCTGATAAGACACAGAGTGGGATCAGATAGTGGCTGCACATCATTATGTAAAATTGAAAACCTGCACCCCAGAGACCTCTCACTGGATCAGTTACATATTTATGCCTTCTTGAAATACTTGGTTTCAAGACAGGACAGAAAGCTTTAGTCTGGCAGATAATTACAGATGACTAGATTACTTGTGTTTTTGTTAAGAGCATAAGTACCAGTATAAACATCCGTGTGTAAACGTGAAAAAGCCAAAGACCCCTGATTTGGGGGAGGCAGTGTTCGTCATTCATAAGCAAAGTCAGTGTCTTCTTCAGCTTCAGGCACTCAGGTGGAATGCCAGTGGCTGTCGTGGATGACTTAGCTTATAGCTAGAGGAAAATAGAAGAAAATATACCAAGTAGGGCAGACTGGAGAGAGGAAAACAGCAGCTGCTATAAAGAAGGGATAGATAAAGTATAATAACCAATCCTCACTATATTTAATAATTAACTTCATGGTGATAAATTATGATAGTCTGATTCCATTTTTCAATGCTTGACGGCTGACGACTTTAACCCTCCGTCCGCTCTCTTTCCCTTCTTCCCAGCATCTGGGAAACCAGATGAGAAAGGCTGGTCCTTCCTTTCATAGTGAAGGCAGAGGCTGGAACAACATAAGCTCCTGCCACATGCGGGAATCCTTATCAAAGGCTCACCTCCTAATCGCCATAAAAACCTTAATGCCAGCATCCTTTCTTTTGGCTCTCTGTTCACTTTTGCATCCACTTGGGAGGCCTGCCTGGTCCTCCCTAAAAGGCCTCATTAGTTAACTACATGCAGCGTCATTCTCAACATACAAACCCATTTTGTAGGAAGTTCCATCCTAATTCTAGAGGGTAGCTACAACAGAGACAAAAACCTGGAAGGAAAATTCAGTGTCCAGATTTTCAATAAGTTCAAATGCTAGATGATGTCTAGATCATAGACTATTATCCTTTGCAGACAGAGTATTCCTTCATTTCTCTTTCAAATTTATGTACTATTCTTGCCCAGCAGACATCCTGATGAATATTAATGCTATGCCACAAAAGTATTCATGCAGCATTTAGCAAAATGAAATATCTTCTTGTTCCCCAAAGCTTCCAATTTAAGAGTGAAAATAACCATTTCTCTTATATATAATTTTTCTATGGCTGTTGCAAGAATTTACCACAAGTTTGATGGCTTAAAACAACAGAAATTTATTCTCTCACAGTTCTGGATGCCAGAAGCCAGCAATCAAAGTGGTAGCAGGCCTGCTAAATTCCCTCTGGAGGCTGTAGAAGAGATTGTTGCTCTTACCTGTTTTGTGAGGCTGTCAGCATTTCTTTGCTGATGGCTGCATCTCCTTCTGTACTTGCCGACCACCTTTGTTTCAGTGGAACTATGTGATTCTCTAGTCATTGCTCTTATCTCCCTTGTCTACCTCTCATGAGTGCCCTCACAATCATTGTTACAGCTCCACAGGTAATCTAAAATAAACTCAACTTCTTCAAGTCTTTAACTTAATCACATATTTTCTCATATAAGGTCATATGTTCTTTTTACCATATAAGCAGATATTCACAGATTTTTGACAACTAGAATACAGATATAGTTTTTGAAAGGAGCCACTGTTCATCCAGAAAATCTAAACTAACATCAAAGAAGTTTTCTGCAACAGATTACCGTGTTGCTGAGACAGAGAACATTGGAACCTCCCTTCTTGTCAAGTCTATGGAAAGTATTTAGTAAATGTGAAATAAACATGTCAATTAGCACAGTTACCTTCAGAGCTTCCCAAGTTACCTCACCTGTGTTTTCCCTTTGGTGCACCTTGATCATTGCACAGAACCACCTGGCATTCCCTATACACGCCTTGCACTTATGCATCATGAATTATTTTTAACCTGTTCATCGAGCTCTTGGTGTCCTGTCCATCCCTTACTGTTCATGTTCTATTAACATGCATGAATTGTTACAAAGCCAATTATTAACTAGACTGTAAATTAACTAAGGAAATAAGTTGCATCAACACATTTATTTCCCCCAGCACCACCATCATTCCTTTTGCACAGTGTTATATAACTATGTGATTACAGGATGAGTTGAAAGTATCAATTTTCCTTTTGAAGCCTTGCATCCATTTATTGGACCCTTTAACCAAAGCGCTGCCCATTCCTGATTTTTATTCAGGCTCCTGGATTCCCTGTGTGATTGGGTACTCCTCATACTTGTTCCTTGGGCTGATTCCTTGGATCATCTTTATGTTCAAGTTAGAGTTTCTGATTCCTCAACTTTTTAAACGCAATTGTCTAGATTAATGAGGACCCTACACATTCTTCCTTAAGACTCTGGTCTGGTTCTTTCATTCTCTGAAATGTTGTGAATTCTTCTGAATTACAGAGAAATTAAAACCTTAATGTTCATACCTTCCACTTATTCCTGGAATCAGATGATGAGGTACATTGGGCTTGTTCTATAGTAAAGTCAAACAGAATTGTGTGATACCTATGTCTTTGAACTTACATCCTAACTGGTTGTGATAAAAAGAAATAAAACAATACTTTTAAAAAATAGAAACATGCAAAATACATATTTCTACCTTTGGGGGAAAATTGATCGTTATGTTGAGGGAGGAGGCTGTGTGATAATACCATGTCCACATTAGGGACAATCCTATTTGATCTTCACTTGTGTAATGGGTTCCCCAAAGAATGAGTGTGTAGTGGTCTCACCACTGTGTAGAATACCTAGGGAAGCACCCCCCTTGCCTCCACTGGCTTTGGAGTCAGGTGATCTGGGATGAAGTTTATTCTATGCTTCTGAGTTACTTTGTAACCTGGGCAAGTCATTAACCATCTGTGGTCCTCAGTTTCCAGAGGGGGTTGGATTCAAAGATAGAAATGTATCATTTAAATAAAGTATAAAACTTACCCACAATGCCCTGCTATATTTTTTGTTGTTGCAGTTGTCATTGTAGTTTTAGTTTGACCAGTCCAGGTTTGAACCTACCAGCTTTGGTGTATGTGGCCAGCACCCTATCCACTGAGCTACAGACGCCACCCCATTTCATTTATCTTTAAAACACTCATTAACTATGATATATACCAAGCACTACGTTCCCTGCTATGGTAACATTAAGGATATGTGATTACTGTACTCAGGAGCTCAGTTTCTCGGAAAAGTAAAAAAGTAAGCAGGTTATGGTATTATTGTGGTATTGTGGTATTATTGTGGTATTGTGGTATTATTGAGGTTTTGTCATTAGTACATAGGAAAACACAGTAGTATAGTAGATGCCATAAAAAGACTTAAGAAAAACAGAAAGCATATTTGTAATGGAAAAAAAAACCTCAGAGAGATAATGCCTTTGGATCTGAAATTTAAGACACAAAGTCACTATTTTAGATAAAGAGGGCAGAGGATGGAATCTCAGGTAAAGGGAACAGAATGTACTAAACCATGAAAACCCAGAGGACATGATACACAGAGAAGAGCAGTAAATCCATTCTGTATTTTCCAACAAACGTCTATTGATTACTCTGGGTTCTATCATCAGTTATGTAATAACTCACAAGGCAATCTTTCTGAGCCATTGCAGCAGGACTGGCTCAGTGCTCAAGAGACACTGTACAACTTATGGCAACTGCTGCTGGGAATCAGTGTGAAGAGTGGAGCCTGGGAAGAGGTGCAGCTGTGGAGGGGGCAGGAGAAGGCACACACAACCTTGGTCTGCTTCTAAGGGACCCATGCTCTGCCAACGGGCAACAATAGCAAGCTACTATTGATTTTTCAGTACAGTGACAAAGTAAAGAAATTTTATTTTTAAAATATCACTCTTTTCTCATGCAAAAATGAATTGAAAAGAGATATGTGTACCACTGGAGGACTAGAAATGTATTAGGGGGCAAGTACAGGAATCCAAGAAGTGAGCTATGTGCATTAAGGTGTTAAGGATAAAGTTATTTCAGAAACAGAGAACCTAAAGGAGTTGATTATATATTCAGTGAGGTGAGACAGAGGAGTCAGACTTCAGTGGCAGATATAATTCATTTGGTTATTTATTTAATACCTATTTATTGAGTCACTACCAATAATCTAATACTACAGAGCTAATATAGACTCTAGCAATACATGCATAAATAAAACAGATAAAAATTTCAGCATACATGGAGCTTATATTAGCTCTAGAGGAAACGAAACACAAACAAGATTAGCAAATTTTATAATCAGAAGGTTAGGAGGATTATAGAACAAAGAGAAGTAAAAAGAAAGATTGCTGCTGGTTGGGGGAGTTCAACTGCAACAGCGTGGTCAGGGTAGGTTTGATTAAGAATGTAGAAAATGAACAAGTACTTGAAGCAGTCGAGGAAGCGAGCCATAGTACATTTAAAAGAATATTAGGCAGAAGGAAGAAACTAAGCAAAGACTTTGAGGCACAGCATGTTTGGCGTGCTCAAGTATAGCTTGGAGGACAGCATGGACAGGACTAGGGGACAGAGGAACAGATTGGGAGGAGGTGAGCCAGAGAGGAGGCAGGTGCTAGAAAAAGGAAGGCCTTCTAGGCCATGGTGAGAAGTTTGGATTGTTTCCAGCTAGGAGAACATTTGTGCCAAATCATCACCTACATATACTCAAATTTTAAAAGGAATACGATGTCTTTTCTGTCATAAATAAATGAAGGAAGGAAAACATTCTCCCATCACCCCCAATCCCCTAATAAAAGCCCCATTAACATCTAATTGCTCTATTCCAGGAAGGCAAGAGAAAATTTCTAGGCAAGACTTGATTGTTCTCTGCACTTGACAATAGCAGTGGAGCAGATGAGAATTAATTATATTCTGAGTTATTTTCAAAGTAAAGCCAACAGGATTTAAAGTTGCATTGGACAGCTAATGATAATTTTATGTACTAGTGTGAAGATGCAGTAAAGAACTAAACTTGAAATTATGTAATAGAGAAGAGAGGGGAGCTAAATTATGTCCCTAAGAGAGTATAGCACCCCAGAGAGTTTTTTTCTTAGAGGCAGACAAGTTTCAACTGTAGAAATGGATTGAGAGACAAAGATGTAGATACTGGCGCAGATAGGAAGGTAGGTGGGTAGGAGGAATGGTGCAAGTCTCTTCTGATGAGGTCACTTCCCTTAGAGAAAGTGAAGCAGTTACTATTTGACAGTGAGGATGAAAAATAATGTGTTGTATCTTGAAAAAAGAGTGAAATATTATTCTACAAAAGTGGCAAAGTTAATAAATTAAGGAAATGTAGTGTTATTTCCACACAGCATTATACGTGAACTTGATTTTTCTGGTGATAAATGCAAAGTTAAGTCAATAAAAATGGTCATTTCCTTTAGATCTGGAAAAAGCATGAAGCACATAAAGAACTATATTTCAGTACAATTGAGAACATAGTCAAATAATTACAAAGATGGAGCGAAGTCACAAAGGAGCTGAGAGTTTATTATGGAAAGTGGTAAAAACAATGGAATTTTAGCTCAGTTTTGTTGGGGGAAGAAAAGGTATCTTGAAGGCAAAAGAGATAGTTAAAATGTCATGAATTTTAGTACCAGTGAATTTGAAGGAATGATGGGGCCGGAGTCTTACAGAAAGGAAACTGCAAACTGGAGGGAATGTCCATAGAGAATGATACATGCCATTGTGATTCTAGTTGAGCAACACCGTCCAGAAGACAGAATTTAATATCTGATATTTCCAGAGTGTCCCTGTGGTGTAGAAAGCATGTGAGCACAAGTCAACAGAAATACAACACAGAATCAGTATATGTAATTGTCTGAAGACCAACAGACTTTGCATGAGCAATAAATAAACAAGTATTTTTTCATAGCATGAAATTTAGAGATTGTTTTCACTGTTTTGAAAAAATACCCAATCATGATAGGTCTACCTAGGTAGAAGTTATTAACAATGACAAGGATATGTCCAGTCTGTGAGGAAATAAAATGGAGTAGAGTCAGCATTATTAGAATAATAGGATTAAAGGAATTGCAAAGGCCAATCAATGTATTGCAAGTTCGATTGACCTATTTATTGAAATTATCAGTAATTAAGAACATGAGGGGTTAAGAAGTTACTGTAATTAAGAAATAATGAAGAATAAGGTGAGATTGTGTAGTTGTCTACTATGATGAGAGGTTGGGGGAGATATAAAATAATGAGATGAGGCTCAGGGTGTGATGACTTTAAGGAGCAGAGGAGTGACACCAACCTGACTCTGGGATCAGAGTTACAAGGGCATGGACAAAAACAAGCCACAATTTTTTTGAGAAAAAGGTAGAGAATCACAATCCTCCATGGCAATCCACATTTCAGATAGAAGATGGAGGTTAAGGGAATTTTCAGAAATGATATTGATGATGTAAGGATTTTTGCTGATGGCAGACTATCAATTTTAGAGAATATTAAAGAAATTTAGGGCAGAGTAGGATGTGGAGAAAATAAAAGAGTAGGATGTGGAGAAATTTAGGTTGGGCAGTGTAGGATGTGGAGGAAATAAAACAAATGTGCATAGTTAGATGGAAGGTATTATATGAGAGATAAGAGGTGATTTGAAACTTTAAATTTGCTTTAGTTCAGTGATTCAGAGATAAAGGGCATAAATGATATGAATCCTGATGAATTTAAGGCACATAATTTTTGTGAGGATTTGCGTGTCAAGAGAGTTTGGGAAAAATCTTCTTAATTATTGCAAATAGAAACTTGGTGGTTATGGAGGATGAGTCGTGGCCGCTCTTGATGCCTGCTGCTTTACAGTAGAAGGTATTGGGGACAATAGTCCTGGATGTGGTGCCTGAGCTCTCACTGGTTCCTATTGACCAAAACAAGGAAATCTGGGGAAGCCATTTCTGTTTCTAGAGCGTTCAGTCGGCCCCTTAAACAGATCCCCTTAAATGGAGCATATAGGTAGCTACTATCATATTTTGTCATAAGCATAGCACTGTACAATTTAAAGATGAGAATGTTTTGGAGATATTAAATACCTTGAGAAGATTACATATCAGAGAATTCAGAATTTGAGCTGCGTGTTCTGATTCCAGTATCTACTCTTTCTTCATAACACTTTTGTTTCTCATGAACCCTACAAAAACAGGCCTGCCATGACTGCTGACAACACATTTATTTCTTATTTAAATACAACAATGTATGCGTATTTATACCACAGCCATTATAGAAACTATTAACATAATAAATAGCTGTACTCAGTTGTCTAAGAAATGTGTCTTCCCGTGGTCATGCGGCAGAAGGCATGGCCACGGAGATGATTTACAGAAGATGCTCTAAGCAAACTTGCTGGTTGACATTTAAAGTCTTGCCTAATAAAAAATTGAAAATGCCAATAATGATTTTTCAATAGATGTGAAAAGATAAAGAACTAAACAAGCTTAACCGTGGGCTAGATTTCCCCTGGGTGTTATTAACCCATAGATCAGCATCTGAAGATAGACACAGGCCAGCCACAAGGCAGCAAAGCAGTGTCACTGCAAGCATTGAAATGAATGCTAAAAGAAAAGCAATGCAGCAATTGTGATATTATCCCCTGGGTATTTCGTATTTATGCCACTACATATTCCAGAATTGTCTGGGTTATCACATGCTTATGAGGAAGAGGCCTCTGCTTGTGAAATCATGTATGGTGAGTTGGTTTTAGGAGTGATGTGGAATATTTTTCCAATCAGTACTTCCCCAACTACTATTTATTTGTACATTCATCATAGTTACATTTTATCTAAACATATAAAAGTGGAGATTTATTAAAATTTGTTATTGGGATGAACACAAAATACATGCTTTTAAGTAAAAAATCCTTAAGGTGCCATTGAGGAAAATATCACTTAAAATTGATGATTTTTTAAAAATCATTTCACACATTATGAAGGCAATCGTGTGAATATCAGCATTATTTTTCAAGGTTTATTAACCACTTTGGTAGGTCAAGCTAGGTTTACTGGAAATATATTAACTACATCATTCCATTTATATGAAAATCCATACCAAGATATTTGATAAAAATGTCTTACCCTTCCCACATGTGTATAATTTATTTCTTTGAAACCCTTTAGGAAGATTAATCTTAGAAACTTTCAAATTGCATTTAGTTTTAGAATTTTTAGGTTTTACAACCAATTAACAGATTGGAGAAGAAAGGAGGTAATATAAAGTTCCTTTTTAACACATATGTTGATAACACATATTTAGAGATCATTTGAAATTTAAGTGTCTGCTTATGGTCATGAAAATTCTCTTTGAACACCTGTGTTTCACACAGTCAGAGAGTGAAAATGGCAGTTTCACCTGGCGAAGGTTTAGGACTTTCCTATGAAGACTCATCCAATCTCATTTCCTCAGATAGTAGCATGGCTTTCTCATCTGTAAGGCCCTTTGCAGATGTCAGGGTTACAAATGAAATGACTTTTTATGAATGTATGAAAGGGTGAAATGTAAGGAAATAAGGAAAATACCAATGAAATACAGAACATATTGTGAACCAGCTAGTTCCATATTCATATTTTCTTTTATGCAGTTTTTCTGCTTCATAAGATAGCTGCACGTAGCCTTACTTAAGGAGGTAAGGTGGTGACTATATTGGTTCTTCTTCTTCCTCAGTGAGGGTAGGATTAGCACAGAGTACATGTATGAACATGCCAGAATCACCAGTAATACTTAGTAATTAAAAATGACCATAGAATGCATCTTCCAATCCAGGAAGCTTTTGAGAAAAAAACAGAGGACTTTGCCAATGATGCTAGGAGAGCAGGTTTAATACAGGAACACACATGTTATTATAGTTAAAATGCAGATTCCTGGTTCCCACTCTGGATCTCATAAATCAAAAACCAACACTTTGTTTAAATAAGCAGAAAGAATATGATATTTTCAGAAGGCTTCCAGAAAAGGAAGAAAGTCTGGAAAGGAGAAGAAATATTGTGAAGGGGATTTTCAAAATTATAGCAAGAGGCTCAGGGCTCTAGAGAAGGTTCACAAGATAAAAAAAAAAGCCTGACAATTATTTTGTACTGTGGTATCAGATAGTATAATTAAACTTATTGTCAGTACTATCTTTAGTATGTATTTCTCTTTGTTACACCCAAATATCAATGAAAATGTTTTCCCCAACATTGTGGCACTTTAAGATTAAGTGAGACCTGGAAGAGAAGTAGAATTTTACAATGAAGAGGAAATGGGTGTGGGTTCAAGAATCCAAGAAAAAGGCACAGAAAAAAGAAACTGTTTAAGAAACAAGATACAGAGTGGAAACTGAGAAAGCAAAGAAATCAGCCCTTGGAACAATGTGTGATCAAGAGACATGTAAGTATCCTCGGTATCATCAACAATACCGAGGGTTGGATGGAGTGTGGGCCTTTGTATCAAAAGATCCACTCAAGTCCTAGGGACCTTCTTAAGCTGTGACTTGAGTCACACTGATCACACAATGGCAATGATCATGCATAAAGCTTACTGTGTGCTTAGGAAAATTTTGTCATGGTAGATTCTTAGAAGTTGAATTTCTCCTTGCAGACAAACACATTTAAAACTTCGAGGTAATATTTCCTAAATGAGACTCCAAAAGGCTATGTCCACTGGGGATTTGCTGTTCTGCATGCAAGAGGGTCAAGTTACCAGTTTCATTCATCTTTGTCATTCTTCAGAGGTCAACACAAAGTAGTGATTTTAGGAGGCTAAATCTAGTAATGGTGAGAGGGATAGACCAGAGCAATAGAGGGTAGGAAAACTAGTTAGTCAATGTGATATTGTGAAACACGTATTTGGATCCTGCGTTAGGTATATATCTCCTAAAACCTCTGAAGTCTTCAAAGTGGTAAGTGATTTTTGGCATGTGAATGAGATGACCGGTGGCTGGAAGCCCCTTTAGGATGAGAGCTGATCACTAGTAAAACCAAGGCAGGATTAGGGGGTTGAGACTTGCACCATAATGCTAGGTAATGAATTTTTTATAAAGAACAAAGGAACTGGGTTTAGACAGCTTTGAGATAGCTGACCAAACGGAGATTCCCAAAGGGAGGCAACCAGAGTGGCATGGAAGCCCTGAGATCCTTCTCCCTCCCTTGTCGTAGACATTACATTCTTCATCTATAATTGTTGTAATAGCCTCTATAATAAAATGGGAAAGTAAAATAGAACTCACTTTCCCTCTATAATAAAATAGGGAAAGTGAGTTCTGTGAACCAACCTAGCAAATTAATTGAATACAAGGAAGGGGAAGTGGGAACTCTGATTTATAGGCAGTCTGTCAGAAGCACAGGTAAGATAACCTGGGGTTTGCCCTTGGCATCAGAAGCGGGAGGCTTCCTCTGGGGCTACTAGCCTGTGGAGTCTGGCTAGGACTCTACAGTCTACTGCCTGTGGAGGTACCTGGATGCTCTCCCCAGGTACCAAAACTGAGTCGAATTAGGGGGCACCCAGGTAGTATCCATTGCAGAAACAATTTCTTGCCTGATGTGTGGGGGAAACCTTCATATATCTGGGGGTCAGAAGCATATTGTAAGAGTGAAGTAAAAGAACCTGAGATTACTTTTTTCTTTATTCTATTCAGTCGGCTGCTGTAGAAATATGAGTGTGTGGCAATAATGTGCTGACAATATGGGCAGAATTTACAGTAGACATGAAAAACCTTAGGTAGAGATTGACGTGAACATTTCTAGAAAATTGAAACAATAGTAGAGGATATGAAAACTAATTGAACATGGATTAAAGAACCCAGAAGTAAAATAAGTTTAATTTTTTGAAGTTTAAATAACCATACTCATAATTTTTAGGCTTTAGGCAAAAATATCTCTGGGTGCCCCAGTTTTCTTATCAGTAATTAGTTATTTATTATCTGTAAGTTATTTCTAACAGTACTTGCCCTGTAGGTCATTGTACTAGTTACATATGTGTATCATGTAAGTATATATAGATCCATATGTTTAATAGAATACCAAGCTAAATAAATATTAGCTGGGAATTTTATGGTTGTTATTGTTACTATTATAAAATTATACTCTTTCTGGAACACAATATGGCACCAAGGATGGGTAACACTAATTACAAACATTTGTCAAGCCTTTATTATGTGCCAAGTCCTGTCTCAAGGCTCTGTAACTGCTATCTCTGTGAAATCTATTCAGTGTACCTGCAAGCCCAGATGATCATTTTGGAAATCAGTAAATGCCTTTGGTCATTTATCCATGCCTGGGTAAATATGAATAGATGAAAACATATCTGTCTGCAATCCCTGAAAACTAGCTATAACACAGAGGGCTCCTGATGGTGCAGCAGCGGCACCGCCTTGAACACCATATGTGTTTGGTGGGCTGACCTGCTCTCCAGAGAGCTGTGTTTTCAATAGATGAACCTACACTGTGTCTGTCTTCATACTTTATTCCCCTACCTCTTTTTGCTACTCTTTTTCCTCTTTGTGTTCCTGAATACCTCTCTCTTTTTTTATTTCACAGACACACACAGCCCCATACCTACAGCAAAAATTTTCCTTATATGGGAAACCTAAATTTGATCATTGTATGAGTTTAGGCAATGTATAATCTATTCATGAGAGTCTCTTACAGTTCTTAAATGCAGTAATGTCAGGCAGTAGTTGGTCTGTATCACTCCAGTGACAAGAAGTTGTAATATTACACAATAATTGTCATTATAAAATCCCACATCATTTAAAATCATAGCTTGTTGTATGTAATTGGAAATAGTAAACAGGGTAGGATTTGTATTATTTCCAAAATGAGTTATTGGGTCAATGTTTTTAGACTACAGAAAAGATTGACAAAAACTATTTAACAGTGACTCCACATGTAAATGACTTATCATAACAACCACTGTCCATGGTTGTTATCACAATGATACTGTCCATGCAACCCATGATAATTACTTTTGTTTCCATGAATGTATATAATTTGATACTGACCTAAGTTGAATTAAAAAAAAAGCTTTCTGCATTCTTCAGCTATAGTGAGAAGTAAGGCACATGTGCTATACAAATCTGTTGATTCAAAGTGCATTTTGAAATAATTACTTCAGATTTTACTGACCCCAAGCCTTATTTAGTTTTCACTTTACAACTCCAGCTGGAGCTTTCTTTAGAATTCTCAATGAGGCTGCATTATTAAAACATGGCTTTAAATTTTCTTTCTTACAGGGTGATGCAATGAAAGGCATTAGTGTAACAGATTAAGCAGGGCATGTCATACAAAAGCAAGTCACTAACCTTTCATGAGTACTTCTGCACTCTGTGTGCTACGGTGCTCCCTAGATATTAAAAAGACAGTGAATCAAATGGAGCTGCACACTGCAAGAAGAAAGATCAATGGCTTTGTAGCAGGTTCCCACTGACAGCCAAAGAAACTCACTCAATACATTTTTATGTGAAGCTCTTAAATATCAATGAGATTGGATGAATCTAAAGGAGAGAATAGATCAACCAAAGAAAACTCGAAGCAATGTTGACATTTCGGAGTTTCTCTCATACCCATCATGAATAGAATTAGTAAGTTATGATGTCAGTTACAAAGAAAACTTAAGTTATCTGGATTGCCTCCTTTTATCTGAATACTTTGAAAAATTCCATTTCATTATAGCATATTATTTTTAGAACAGATAATCTTAAATTTTCTAATTCAGAGAATGAATAGAAACATATCCCTTATCTCCAGTATAAAAGCCAAAATTTCTGTAAGTTTATTGGATCTAGGGCCTTAAAAATTAAATATTATTTTCATATTTTAGATGATAATTATTACTTTCACATAATTAATGTAATGGTTTTCTTAGAGGCTCGAATTATACAATTATTTCAAATGCCATTACATCATATTAAAATTTTTATGCAGCTATAAAATCTTTTAGTAGTCAATTCAACAGCCATTATGATGAAACAGACTGTATTTGCCACCTTAAATCAACCTCACGTAGACATAGGAGGTCACCCCCCACTGAATGCTTCTTCCTAGTGTAGCTATATTGAGTTTTATTGCAATTCACTTTATAGTGCTTCACAGATACTTTGTGTTCTACATATTAAAGGTGCGTGTTAACCCTATGTTGAACAATTCTACTGGTACTATTTTTCCAACAGTGTGGGCTCACTTCAGGTCTCTGTTTCATATTTTGGGAATTTGTGCAATATTTCAAACATTTTCATTATCACTCTATATGTTATGGTGATCTGCGATTAATGATCTTTTACATTACCATTGTACTTGTTTTGGGGTGCCATGACCATGCTCATATTAGACAGAGAACTTCATCCATAAATTATGTGTGGGTTCTGACTGTTTCACTGACCACTGGTACTCCATTTCCCTCTCTCTCCTTGAAACTCTCTATTTTCTGAGACAAAGCAATATTGAAACTAGGCCAATTAATTACAATGCCCTTGAAGTGCTCAAGTTAAAGGAACAGTTGCACATCTCTCACTTCAAATCAAAAGATAGATGTGCTTAAGCTAAATGAGAAAGGCATCTGGAAAGCTGAGATAAGCCAAAAAACTAGACCTCTTGTCAAACAGTTAGCCTGGTTGTGAATGTGAAGAAGAAGTTAATGAAGGAAAGTAAAAGTACTATTCCAGTGAACATATTAATAAGAAAGCAAAACAGCTTTATTGATGATATGAACAATATTTAGTGGTCTGGATAGAAGACCAAACCAGTCAGAATATTCCATTAAGCCAAAGCCTAATTCAGAGGAAAGCCATAATTTTCTTCAATTTTATGAAGGTTGAGAGAAGTAAGAAAGCTCCAGGAAAAAAAAAAAAGGTGAAGCTAGCAAACATTGGTCCGTGAGTGTTAAGGAAATATGCCGTCTCTGTAACACAAATGTGCAAGGTGAATCTGCAAGTGCTTGCTGATAGATAAGCTACAGCACACTATCCAGAAGCCCTGCCTAAGATAACTGATGAACGTAACTAAACTAAATGATGGACTTCCAATGTAGATGAAACAGCCTTAGAGTTTTAATGTGGACAAAACAGCCTTATATAAATAGCTGTCTAGGACTTTTACAGCCAGAGAAGAAAACACAATGCCTTGGATTCAAGGTCTCAAAGAATAGCCTGAATATCTTGTTGAAGGTTAATGAAGGTGATAACTTGAAATTAAGCCAGTGCTTATCTACCATTGTGAAAATCTTAGGGCCCTTAACAATTATGCTGTTTACTCTACCTGCGTTCTATAAATGGAATAACAAAGCCTGGATGTAGATGATAGCACATGTTTTTACAGCATAGATTACTGAATATTTTAAGCCAACTATTGAGACTTACTGCTGAAAAAAAAAAATTAAGAAGATTCCTTTCAAAATATTACTGCTCATTGACAATATACCTGGTCAGCATGAGCTTTGTTGGAGACATTCAAAAAGATTAATACTGTTTGCAGGCCTACTACATTGTATTGTAGTCCATGGATCAAGGAGTAATTTTGAATTTCAAGTATTATTGTTTAAGAAATTTATTTCATAAAAGTATAGATGCTATAGATAGTGATTCCCCTGATAAATCTGGGTGAAGTAAGTTGAAAACATTTTGGAAAGGATTCACCATTCTAGATGTCATTAAGAACATTTATGATTCATTGGAGGGGGTCAAAATACCAACTTTATCAGGAGTTTTAAAGAAGTTGATTCCAAGTCTCTGGTTAATTCTGAGGAGTTCAAAACTTAAGTGGAGAAAATAAATTGCAAATATGTTGGAAATAGAAAGAGAACTAGAATTAGAAGTGGAGTCTGAATATGTGACTAATTCGATGCACTCTTAAGATAAAACTTGGAACAAGTGAAGTGTTGCTTATAGGTAAGCAAAGAAAGTTGGAAAAACAAAAAAGGATTTAGAATATTATAAAACTTAGTTGATAAAGCAGCATCAAGGTTTGAGAAGACTGACTTTAATTTTGAAAGAAGCTCTTCAAAATGTAGGTAAAATGTTATCAAATAGTATTACATGCTGCAGAGAAATCTTTCAGGGAAGGAAGATTCAATCAGTGTGGTAAACTTCACTGTTGTCTTATTTTAAGGAATTGTCACAGCCACCCTATTCTTAAGCAACTGTCACCTTGGTCATTTAGTAGCGATCAACATTCAGACAAAAGCCTCCACCAGCAAAAGAGTTGTCACTTGCTGAAAGCTCAGATGACTTAGCATTTTTTTAGCAATAAAGTATTTTTTTTCTTTTTTTTTTTGAGACAGAGTCTCACTTTGTTTCCCTTGGAAGATTCCCATTGTGTCACAGTTCACAGCAACCTCAAACTCTTGGGCTTAAGTAATTCTCTTGCCTCAGCCTCCCAAGTAGCTGGGACTACAGGTACTTGCCGCAATGCCCAGCAATTTTTTTGTTGCAGTTCTCATTGTTGTTTAGTTGGCTCTGGCTGGGCTTCAAACCCGTTAGCCTCGGTGTATGTGGCTGGTGCCGTAACCACTGTGCTACTGGCACCGAGCCAATAAGGTATTTTTTAATTTAGACATATTGACACAATGCTATTTAACACATAGCAGACACATAACAGACGAGTATAAATTAAACATGATTTTTATGTACACTAGGAAACAAAAAAATATAGTGCGATTTGCTTTGTTCTAATATTTACATTTTTTACAAAGGTCTGGAACAAAACCTACAATACTTCCAATGTATCCCTGTAATTATTATCATCACTTATGAAAGATCTCAATCCAATATTAATCTTTGTAATTATTTTATAATATAGGTGAAGAGAAACTAGGTCAAAAAATATATAAGGGATTTTCTTGATTCAAGAATACATTTACAGAACTTATTTTAAATGTGTTCACCACTCATTTAGATTTTGCATATCTAAACATATGTCTGGCACATAGTAGGTTCTCATTAAGTAGTCAGGGTGGAGTTGTTTTTTTTTTTTTTAGTTTTGGTGATGTAGCAATATTATTATTAATATTACTCAGTAACTTATTGTAGTCATAATGCTGAATGTAAATTCAATTATTCTGCATGTTTTAGTTGATTTTATTTTGACAGAATAAAATTCCTGGAGGAAGTATTCACTGACATGCAAACATGGTTTTATAGGACATCATCATTGGAAACAAAAGGGTGGCTTGAAAATATGCTGCTTTTATGTATTATCTCCTTGAAAACACCAAAATAATTAATGCTGTGCCTAAAATGCTCAGAGAAATAATGGTGAAAATGACATTCTAAATTAATTATATGAAATGAATCACTTATTCCTTGAAAAAAATGGCTCTCAGATATTGTAATGGTCACCACGTTAGAATATAATGAATGTTGAAATAAATTGATTATTTTTCACATTCCTTCTCCTTACACAGACCAATCACCTTCCCACATATTGATATATGAGATCCGTGACTACCAAATGAAAATACGGGCCAGAAAAATAGATTTGAGAAACATCAGTCTTTTTGCCCTTTCTCAAAGTACAGACTTAACCGAAGTGTCAAGAGTGGAATTGACAGTGATGGCCGAGCATCTGACAGCTCCAACACAGCCAGCTTGTCAGTCTGATGCCGCCAGGCAGGAGATGGCAGGATTCCACCATATAAATATGTCTGTTATCTTGAGGTTAGGAAGACTGGGTTTTGCCTTCATGTCATCTGAGCTCATTATTATCATAATGAAGCATTGCTCACCTCTCATCTACAACTTCAAGGCCAATATTCCAAACCTCATTTCCCCAATTGCACAAGATGTGTTTGCAATATTATTTCCCTTTGAATATCTTCAATCAGAATACAAAACAAAAATGGGTAAGAGGGATTCTATTCAGAAGCACTTTTGAGATCTGTTATATTTCCTCATTTGCATAGTAGTGTACTATGAAATCAAGTTTGGATTCTAATTTTCTGGCTCACTCAGATGATTTGAACTGGTGATGTCAGCACTTCATGATGATGATGCCAAGTGTTGTTTATGCCTTCCTGTCCTCCAGGGACTCGTAAATCCATCCTGCATCCAGAAGCTGTCAGAGGGGAGGAAAAGCACTGGTCACTAATCTCGTCATGATCAACGTTGCTCTCAGCACCCTGGTTTATGTCTTGGCCTGTACTAGAACGAACCAGCAATACAAACGTGCTCTTTGTATATTCTTCCTGTCTTTGCCATCAGTTGACCTTCTTTTCTTCTGACATTCTTTCAAATCGTGTTAGACAGGTGTTACACAAAGTTAAAAACATACTACAGAGTTCCATATGCATGTGTTAAACGGCCATTGAACAATTTATTAAGGTTTCACAGAAACAAGCAGTTCCTCTGAGTACCTTTTTCTCCCCTCTGTATTCTGTTTCAGTTAACAGGATGAATGAATATAAAGGGTAAGCACAGTGTGAGACGAACAGTGGTAAGACCGACAGTTCCTGGCTTAAATGGCCCCATTAAACCCAATATTGGCCCATGATGGTTCATTTCTTTCAGCAAGGAATACTTCCAGTGTCAATGTCATGTTCAATAATTCTGGACTGATGTTCTGGGTAAAAATATATATATATCCTTCCCAAACATTGAGCTTCAACTCTTCAAATTATTTTGTCTCAGAATGAATAGACACAAAATCTCATTTTTCTTTCTTAACACTTTCTATTTATATTCCTGAAGTTCTTTTTAGCTTCAGATAAAATAACTTGTTCTGATGGCTTTGGAGAGAAAAGTTATTTGTATACTAATAGCTCAGATGCAGCCAAAGAATATCCTCACTAGGAGGAACCTTTAGTTTCTGCCACCCCTCAAAACAAATTTTTTAAGAAGCTATTTCTTTATAGTTACTATTTTAGTCTGAGCTTGTGGCTCATTTTCAATGTGTACAATTTTTTGGTACTTGAAAATTCATTTTTGTGAAACTTGCTATGTTCAATTGTACTCTGTCCTGATATTAAAAGCCTTCACATTTTCTCTTTACAACAAACAAACAAACACATGCAAGTCCTGCTTTATTTTGGCCTTCTCTAGTCTCTTGTGTATATATAATCATATTAGGAAAAGTGGCTTAATAGAATGAACTTCAAATAACTTTGAACGCAAACTGTCCTGCACTCCAACCTACATACCATTTTCATCTTGGGGAAGATGTTTAAACTCTATGTCCCTCAATTCATTAATCTCAATAGTAATAATGATAATTGTAACAAGACTACCTTGCAAAGGTTTTTTTTTGAGAAGCAAAAATGCTGTTGGCAATATACCTAGAACACTCTTTTATATGTGTGCAAGGCTTACTATGTAACTCCATGTTTTAACAAACTATCCCGCACTTTGATTTATAGGGGAGCTCTGTTTTTCAGGAATAGAAACTGCAAAAATGAACATTTATAGAATTCCTTTATTAAAGGAAAGTCATTCGAAAATTGGGGGGAAGAGGTGTGTATTTGAAAGCTATGAACATATTAATTATTTTGGTCTTCTTCAGAGATTTTATTGTGGTTCTTTTGAAATGTATATGTATTAGATCGCTGGGGCTGGCTGAAAGTGCTGTTTCCTTCATTTATTGTATCTATAATATATTTTGAGAGCTCTCCTCTAACCTCATCTCCCAAACAAGCCTGACCTTCTGTTCTTGTTTCTCTTTCCTAGAAATGACTCTGTCAGATTGCTTTCTTTATTGACGGATCCAATTTCATTAATTGATAACAATTATGATCAATTGTGACATATGAGGTCTGACAAATAAGTTCACAAACCTGCCACTGTGTACTATGTTGGTAGTTTGGTACAACCAACTCGGTAAGGTTTCTAAGGTTGGTATAGCCAAGTCTCCCAGCCATGTTCATGTCTATGTGTGGCCGTAGTCTGCTGAGTGGCATTCGTTAATGTTGCATGTTTTTTTGTGCCTTTGCGAGACTGTCAGAGCTTGAATTAGAGCAACAAATGAACATTAAATGTCTTGTTAATCTTGGCAAGAGTGGAAGTGAAATTAGGACATGTTAGTCCAAATAAAATGGGGATGATGCCATGAAGAAAATGGCAGTGTACAAACTGATTAAATGTTTTTCTGGGGGAGAGAAAGTGTCACTGATGAAGAGAGGTTAGGGCAGCCAGGAATGAGCAGAGCTGACAAAAACATTGCAAAAATTTATCAAGTTGTGTATAAAAATCATCGGCTGACTATGAAAAGCATAGCAGACCAAGTAAACATCAATAGAGACAGAAAAATCTTAATAGAAAATCTTGGCATGAGTTTGGAAAAAATCCTCCTGAAGGAGCTTAGCAATGAACACAAGCAAAGGAGAGTTGAAGTATGCCAAAACCTGTTGGAGAGGCAGCATGATGATGTGGGCCACCTTATAGTCACTGGTGATAAATGTGGGTGTACTGATACAAGTCTGAAAGAAAACAGTCACCTGCACAGTGGAAGTCAGCCAATTCTCCATGACCCCAAAATTCCATCAGTCTGAATAAAGAGTCAAAACAATGTTATTAACTTTTTCTTTATATCAGAAGTATGTTTATCATGAATTTATGCCAACTGGATAGACAGTTAAGCAAGTTTACTATTTAGAAGTGCTGAAAAGGCTGTGCGAGACCAAAATGAACTTTTCCCCATAACTCATGGCTCTTGCATCACGACAATGCACCAGGTCACATAGCACTGACCGTGAGGGAGTTTTTAGCCAGAAAACAAATAACTATATTGGAACACGCTCCCTACTCACGTGATCTGGCCCTCAATGACTTTTTCTTCACCTGAAGATAAAACTTCAGATGACATTCAGGACATCAATGGTAATATGACCACAGCTCTGAAGGCCATTCTAAAAAAGGAGTTCCAAAACTGCTTTGAAGGTTGGAGTAGTTGCTGCATCCGTGCATAGCTTCCCAAGGCAGTACTTTAAAGGTGACTGTGGTCATGTTCAGTTATGAGGTTATGCACACTTTTTCAAGGATTTTGCAAGCTTAATTGTCAGATCTTTATCTATTTACTGGTTGATGACATAGTTCATAAATATTTTCTTTCCATGAAGCATAAATAATAGTTTTAGTGGTATCTAGTTCAAAAAATAACATCCTTAAAATTTCTCCTGTTTCTTCAGATGACATATTTTGGGCAAATCAGAGCTACTTTGCCATTGTCCATTTTTATTTTCCAGCAAAGCAACTGTTGCTTTGTACATGAAAAATCAAAAGTTAGCTTGCATGTATCTATATATATAGCTATAGCTATATATATCCTTTTCTAATTTTTATCTCTAGCTGCACTAGCTTCAACCCAGGAGACAAAATATGAGATTATTTCAAAATTAACAGTCACTTCTAATTCATCTTGGATACATAGTCTTCATGAAACATTCCTCCAGATTCTCAGATTGACCTTAGAGTAAAATAAATAAATAAATAAATCAAAAAATAAAAATTGATATAGTGATAGTTATTTCTAGTTAGTCCTATCTGATTTTTAGAGCTCCTTTTCTACCTTCATTTTTATTCCTGGTGGCAAGATAGCCCAACCTTGCACTGAGCACAGTTTTAGAAGTGGAATTCTCTTTGAAGTTATGTGAAAATTTATCTGAATGAAGAGACTTTTAAAGGGAGAGTTTCCATGGCTTTTCTCACATACTGAAGAGAATCTATGAATCAAAAAGGCTATGGACTCCCTAATAATAGTAACCCAATTGGCTCCCAAATATTTATATTTGTGGTGCCAAGTTTTGGGATATGCCAGTTAGAGTCAGAAAAAGATAACCCAGAGTGTAGCCCTCCAAGGAAAATACTCAGTGCCTGATTCTTCATTGATGCTTTCCTATTGACCTTTTAATTTTAATTTTTTTTTTTTTTTTTGCTCCAATTTTAGAATCAGTTAATCTGTTACTCCTGAGAGGTATGAATTTCTATATTCTGGTTGATTTATATGGATTTCCTGTAAACTGAAGACTGCAGGGTGAAATCAATTACTGTGATGCTTACAGCAGTGGCCCAGGATAAGAAGACTTTAAAAACACCTGATGTTTTCCATTCTTATTAGGACTGAAATGAGGGCCCACTGTTTTCATGACGCTTCTTGGCTGGGGAGATTATTTTGAGAACCTCACATTGACAAGAGAAGAATAGAGACACACCATTTTGTACCTTTAGTTTTATGGCAGTGATAAAAGAATATCTGAAAGTTTCATCTGACCCTTTCAAGAACATTGAGTTTTACAGGACTTCTGTGGGTAGGGATGTGATTAGTATCCCAGAATGTCAGAAATCACTGCATTAGCTCAGTTTAGATATCGTGCCAGAATGTACTAAAAAATACAATAGTTCTGAAATTCTGAATTACATTCACATATTGAGAGGAGAGTTGATAGTATGTTTAATTGCATTTGCTTTCTTGTGTGATTTTATTTAGTATTATTCTTTTGCATATAGAAAATATCCTATACATATTCAATTACCAGTAATCATCTAAATACCCATTACCAAAGTAAGTGTCATTTCAGAAAACAGAAAGCAGCACTGTAGGCAGCAACACCTAATGTTAACAGTTTCTGAACATTTGGCTCCCCTGACAAAGAAAGAAAAGGGAAAGAAAATCCTGCAAGAGTCACAGCTTGGGTTTTTTCTTTGTACTTGAGCTTCATTTCAGGTTTTTTTTTTTTTTTTTTTTTTTTTTTTTCCTATAGTGTCCAGATTTCCATTTGTCATGGAAATTTAAAATTAAGCCTCTCCAATGTGCATATTTTAATTTAATACAAGGGAATGTGATTTATTATTTGGCACAGATTTATTGTTGTAAAAAGCTCCCACTGATGTCATGGTGAATTCTGTGCATGAAATGAGGGCAAACAAATGATTCATTTTTCATGAATATTAACAATAATGTTACATTCTCCTCAAATGGCAGTATAAGGTTCTTTAGTAAAATACTAGACTCCATTTGGCTATATTTCTTTCACTGAAGCCATGAGTCAAAAATAAATTGTGTAAGAAATAATAGTGTGGTTGGTATAACCACAAAAAGTAGTACAGGATTGAAATTGGCCAAGTCAATTTGATTGTAAGAGATCTATGAACTCACATGGCCAAGTGGTGGTAACCCCATAGGTCGGATCACTTTGCAACCTGTGATACATTTCAGCACCTATATTGCTATCCTGTCTCTATTGCTGGGATATTATGAAATAACTCTTGTTTTCACGTGCTAAACTGTATCATAACATTGAAGGTCTTTCTTTATGAAACAAGCCTTCTTCCATTTGACAAATGTTTATCGAACAGTTATTATATGTCTATGCTAGGGACTTGGGGTTCAGCAACAAAGAAAGTTGACAATGTCACTAACATGTCAATATAACATGTTATATTCTCACAGGGAACACCAGCACTCAACCGAGAGAAGGATAATTGGGGATTGTAAGTCCTAACAATGTGATAAAGTTATTCCTGTTTTTCTAATGGAAATCTAATTGCTTTCAGAAGCCCAGTTTAAAGAAGAGTGATTACGGGAGAATATTTATTTAAAAATAAGTCATTAATACCTGTAATTATAAAACATGTACACATTTCAGTGTGTTTTAGTTTCCTCTGTCTTTTTCAGGCCAGTGTTTCAATAAGGAAATGCTACATGGATTTAGCTGACCACACCACTGAGGGGCAGGCATATTTTTGAAATATTATTTACATACTTGTTTTTGTTCCCTAGACTACTTTAACAAAATAGTACAAACTGGGTGTCTCAAAGCAACTGAAATTTATTCTGCCAAAGTTCTGGAGGCCTGAAATCCAAAGTCAAGGTTGACAGGGTTGGTTCTGTGGTACCTAAAAGAAAACCTGTTCTGTGCTTCTCTCCTGCCTTCTGGAAGCGGCAAGGAATCCTCTGTGTTCCTTGGCCCATAGATGCATCATTCCAACATCTGCCTCCATTTTCATATGTCTCAAATTTCTCTGCACCCTTTCTTATAAGGACAAAGGTGATTTGGCTTAGGGATCACCTTAATTCATGATGAGTGCATCCTGAGGTCCTTACTTTAAGATGTAAACACCCTTATCCAAGCAAGGGCAGTTTTAGAAAGAGGTGGAAATATCTTTTGCGGGAGGGGGTGCCATTCAAAACACTACACTTGTGTATCATAATTTTGTTTATTCCTGAGCATATAAACAAGTAGTCCATATTAGGTTAACAAAGTAGTTTTCCCGTCATCATTTAAAGTATATACTTATAGCCATGAGAACATGGACAAGCTACTTATCTTGTGTAAAACATATTTACGTTTTGTGTTCCTCAGATACAATATGATAGACCTGCAGAGAGAAATAAGAAACTTTGCTATTACACTTGGAGATGCTAACACCCTTTTATCTGTGATGGACAAATCTAGCAAGCAAAACACTAATAAGGACGTCGTTGAATTGTGTTGCACCATTATCAATCAACTGTTTTTAATTATGTTTTTAATTAAACATTTACAAAATACATCATCTAACAAGAGAAGAATGCACATTTTTCTCAAGCTTATACAGAAGATTCACCAAGGTAGGCCATACATCCTGAACCACGTAACACACATAAACAAATTTAAAAGAACAAATGTCATACAAACTGTGTCAGACCACGATGGTATTAAACTAGAAGTCAATAACATAAACATACCTGGAAAATTCCAAAATATTTGAATGCTTAAAAAATAGATATTTTAATATGAGAAAATGAAATAAAAAATTGTGCAAAAATAGTCTGCAATGGAGTAAGACGTGGAGGTCTGACAGACTTAGATACATTTTTATTTTTTTTTTTCTTTTTTTTTTTTTTTTTTTTTTTTTTTAGGAGATTAACTTTTATTTTATTTTATTTTATTTTTTTTTTTTTTGGAGTTTTATTTATTTTTTATTGTGGAGAAGGGGCAGGGAAAGAAGGCAGGGGAAGAGGTGAGTGACAGGGTCGGGCCAGTGGCATGGTACCACATTGGCTGTATCTAGGTAGAGGCAGTTTCAGGCCGGGCCTTGCTGAGTCGTTGCTA